>QKWP01000681.1:0-19621 GCA_003550325.1 Gigaspora rosea
AGAATGATTGGTATGGGTTCAAATAATCAGTCCTAGACTAGAGGTTTTGTCATAGGTATTTATATTAAAGTATGAACGCTTGAGCTTGTTTGGATAGCGAACCTATTTCTATTAGTGCTGTTAATCAGTCTGTCCGGTCCATCTTGGTCCAAAGACTAGCAATCTTTTAAAAAGTTAAACTGGGCTGCGGTCCAGGACTGATTAGGAATAATCAGTATGAGACCGGACAGACTGATTATTAGACTAATTAAATGTCTATAAATTGCACCAACATATTAATTTATTACCTGTTATTATTATAGACTTCATTCAAATGATTAATTTATTACTTGTTCATTACATAAAGCTACCTCTATACAAATGTCTAAATCTGTCTATTATTATTAGAACTAGTATAATAATGCATACGAATTTTGAAACCATGCATATGATTTTTGCATAAATTTTTATGTGAGTATGTTAGTATAATGCAGGTCAATTTATCTCAAGCATTTGGAAGTTCCCAACTGGAAAAATTATTATAAATTATGAACAAGTCAAGAGTGAAACAAAATTCCTTAATATTCCAACAATAGAGCGTTTTTTATAAACCAGGTATAATACTGCGCATTATGTGCATCATGTATAAAAAGCACTGAATATCTTATCACTAATTAAGATTAAATTTATACTTAGTTGTGCTTTGTCTTTAAAGTTCAAAGTGCAGTAGTAATAATATAATATTCAATTATTTATAATAATTTTATTGTTTATATTTAATTTAGACATTTAGTCACATAGTATTTTATTTAGTCAACTATTTAGACATTTAGTCACATAGTATTTATTTAGTCAACTATTTAGGCATTTAGTCAAATTTAGACTTTTGACATTTCAAAAAAAAAATAATGCCATGTGAAATATATTTAGATACTAATTCTAAATAGTTGACTAAATTAAGTATTTCGACTAACAACATTAATTGTGACATTTATTTATTTAAAAATAAAACCCAATTGTTCAAAAAAAAATCTTCATATTTATTTATTTATTTTTTTAAAAAAAAAGCATTCATATTTTTTTAAAAAATTTATTTGTTTAGAACGGGATTTAACAAAATTTTAGCTTCTAAATAAATTCGGCCTTTTCATTTTCATTGTCCCTCTCTTTGATGCTCCAATACTCATTGTGTGTCCTCTCCATTAACTCATTACTATAAGTCTTCAATTTCCTGCTGCTTTTTGGATTTCGTCTTTTTCAAAAGACTCCAAACTTATTAACTCATGATGTTCATAAATTTCAAATTCTTCTTTATCAAATATTTGTTGAAATTGTTTTCAAGATTTAGCTGCTAGCAATTTTATGGGACCATACATTTGCTCGTGAAAAATATATTTGCAAAGGAGAATATATTTGTGAAAAAAAGGCAGTAGCATTCAAGTGAAATCAAACTAGGTAATTCTTTACCTTTTTTTATTCTATTGTTAACAGTAAAAATTTTATAGACTATTAGCTTTTGGATTGAAAAGGGAAATTTATAAATTTCCTTGAGGATATCTTATCAACACTGATAGCAGAAATTTTTTTAATATGAAACTCGAGTATGACATAATCTGAATCTGAACATCTTTTCAAATCAAGCGCAACGATCTTATTATATGCACCAATTAGGCCATATATAGGTGAGGTTGTTCTCTTTAATTTGCTATGATATGACTCTAAAGCATTTGTTGATATTATTTGCAAAAGTAACAGAGAATGCTGATGGGCCCAAAGGGTCCTTGGCAAGTATTCTTTGAATATATTTTGTAATATATTGTTTAATAGGGAAACAGTAATTGCTTTTTGAACGAACATCTCACAACCAATTTTTGTTTACTTATTCATGGCTTGGATCATCTTGCTTTAGGTTTCTGATTTATAGATTTTATTCATCCAAGTCCATATAATGTGTACAGCACAAAAAATGATATTGCATTCCTGGTTACCTTTTTGAAGACCTGAAAAAGCTACCACAATACTTTTGGCTTCTATACTACTTTGATCTGCTAGAAAATAACATGGCTTCAACAAGCTACAAAGTCGCCTAATTATAAACAATGCTTTTGCTATTTTCTTTGCTAACAAAAAAATGTCCTCTGATATCCCAGCACCCATATCCATCTCAAACGTATAGTATAAACAAATGCTAATTATACTGATTCATTTTATGTGTGAAATCTATGAGGGTTAGCTATCCATGCTATTAAAGTTTCTTAAGTGTCTTGGATATACAAAAGCAAAACTGGAAGATTGTGAATTTTGTACAATTTGACTTGATACTCTTCTTTTTTTAAAAATGAAATTGTATATTGGATATTTGATGCTAGTTCAGAAGCACCAATAAGATAGGTATTTTTTGGTTTACAGACTTTATACTTTATATTTGCAACCTCTCTCCATTTCAAGTCCTTTATGCTCATACTTAGATTCAGCTTTTTGAATACATACTCTTTAACTATACTAACTATTGCTAGTGCAGAATAATTCTTCGCTGCTTTCTTTTCTACTAAGACCCTAACGGCTTGGGAGCATTTAAGTTTTCACTTTTACCTAATTTATGCGTATGGTCAGTAGAATCTTGAAACTATTTAACACGTACTTTTTGCTCAGCAATAGACCATGATACTTTTATTTTCGCATTGCATAAGTTTGCCTCTCGAATCTTTGTTTTTTACCGTTTTTCGCTTGGAATACCTTCTTTGCGCATACTTGATTCAAAGCGTTTATTAAAGCAGTATATGAAGGTTTTCCAGGAATTTCTATTACCAAGGTTTTTATAACTATACTTCACCCAAATGTTCATAACTAAAGGCTACTATTCTTCATTGAATTCTTTTATTGGCACTTGAAATAGTTGTTGGACATATAAAGTAATATTCATCTTTGATCACATGTAAGACCTGCAGTTAATTCTATGACTATAGTATTTGTGGAAGATTGTTGCAAGAAGTCTACTAATTCAGTAATTGCTTGCAGGAACCCTATGTTTGTTCCTTGAGAAAAGTTTTCTTTGCCACCTAAAACACATATTATTTTGCTATGGTATATATTTATTTATTTATATTTTTTATTTTATTGTTTTTGTCTCTATTCTATTTTTTTTTCGTTTTTTTATTTTATTTATTTTTTTCAAGTCTTTTCTTACCCTTCTGAAGTTGTATACAGAAAATTCCACTGCAAAATATTTTTGTTTTTTGTTTCTTTCATAAAAAGTCTTATTTTCAAAGTTGTTTTACTATAGTTTAGTACTTATATATTGATAAGATTATCAATCTTAAATCTTTTGATTGGACAGTATAAATAATATAGTACCTTTCAGACACTAGATGTTCAGATGGTTGGGCTATCAATCATGTAATCAAACCTGGTTTTAACGGTTTCCCTTATTTGGTACTAATCATCCTTCGAGTTGTTCTAGATTTTTTTCAGATTGTTCTGCGTGTGTCCAATAAAAAAAAAATTTAATAGCCATTCGTTTTATTAACAAATTGTTAAGATTATTAACATTGTTGTTGTTGTGTCATTAGTGAAATAGTTTGATATTGTTTGTGATGGAATTTACTTTTGGTTGTTATTTTTTCTGTTCAGGTGGTCTTAAAAGTTTTGCCAATAGTATGGTTCGTTACTGCTAATAGTGAATTTTGTTATTTTTTATTGTCTATATACAAATTAATTAATGCTCCTTTCTTTCTTTCACATATCATACTGGTTTATATTATTTCTTTGCAATATTATACATTATAGTAGTCTTGAGAATTGTCAGTAGTATAGTTTGTTGCTGCTGATAGATTTTGTTATTAGGTTTCTTTTTTTTTGACCATGCACATGTTAACTAATATTCCTTTCTTTTTCTCATATAGTACTATAAATATTACTCCCATTGGTATTATTTTTTGCAATATTATGGTGGTCTTGAGAATTTTATTAGTAGTGTAGTTCATCACTACTAATAGTGGATTTTGTTATTTAGTTTTCTTTTTTCACCTGTGTACAAGTCAACTAGTACTTTTTTCTTTCTCTTATATATACCCAAAAATGTTGCTATATTTAGTATCATTATTTGTTGCATAGATATCATTATAGTTAGAGTTAAATTAGGATAGTTAAATCATTAGTAGTTAGATGGTTAAAGTTTGGCTAGTAATAGAAATAGCACACAGGGTGAAATTACAGATTTCTGACTAAATTAAGCTTAATTTGGTCTAAAACTTGAAATAACATCTCTGCACATTATTTCACAATAATACAGTAAATTAGTAGTAGTAGTAGTCAAATAATTAGGGTTAGAATACTTAAATTGTTGATGGTTAGACAGTTAATTTTAAGTCATACAAAGTTAAATTCTAGTTATAGTTATTTTTTTAAAAAAGTTTTTAATTATTTTTTTTTGTCAAAGTTCCCGCTCTGGGTGAGTGTTTATTTAATCAAGCCTGTGAATCAAGGGAGCCTTTTGGGTGCCCACAATTGAGTTACATTGAATGAGGGTACAACTAGCCACACGTACAACATTTGATTGTCTAATTGAAGTACAACCCAACTAAGGGATTGCCTATTTAAACCCTCTGGTCCAAGCTTCGCATGTCAATCCTACTTGTATCACCAGCATAGCCCTCCGATATATTAGTCAGTCGAAGACAGTTCCAGATGCTAACTATATCCCCTTGGAACTAATTTATCCTCGCAGTACACTTGGTTGAGCAGTTCCTGTCCCACACAGGTATTACCTATGCTTCAGTAACTTGCATTACCTACTTTTGCCCTTGTAAGGTTCACACTGACCCCATTATCCACCATTACTTTTCTACCGGTCCATTACCGGATAGCCCAAACTTCCAATTCGTTGGCCCAGAAGGGTTGATCTACTCAGCATTAGGTGCTACTATGGTTTTTCTTCCCCTGGTACCTAATTCCAGAACATAGACCCTTTTCCTCTGGTACAACTCTGGCGGTTAGGTTGGTGGACCCTCTTCTCCGAAGGTCATATCATCCAGTTCTCCAGCTCCAGATTTAGAGCTTACAGATTATTTATTCGAATAATATTTGAATAATTAGAATTGGCATATGCTATTCAAATATTCGCCGAATGATTAAATTTACTGAATAATTAGAATAATTATAATTATTCGAATAATAATATTTATTTAAATAATAATATTTATTTGAATAAATAATAATATTCAAATAAATAAATTTATTCGAATAATTATAATTATATTCAAGTAAATATATTTATTTTGTCTAGTATACATATTCTATATCTTATAATTTATATACCGGTATATAATAATAATTAGCACTTATATAATAATTCCAATTCTACTATTTCTACTTCTAACTATTAAGACAAATCGAATATTGTGCTTATAGTTTTTTTTAGTTTAGTCTAAAAGACTCTTCTATTATTTTATTACTATATAATTAAATATTATATGCAAAAAGCACAGGTTACAAACTATAGTATAGAAAAAATTAAATTTTGATGATTATATTGAATATTATTCGAATAACATAAATTATTCGAATAGGAATTTTATTCGAATATAATGAATTATTTGAATAAGAATAAATTATTCGAATAATTATATTACTCAAATAATTCGAATAAGACAATTATTCGAATATTTATGTTATTCATTGAATAATTATTTAAAAAATTTTATTCGAATATTCACTGAATACGAATATTATTTAAATAGTGAATACGAATTCGAAGCTCTATTCGGGTTCCGATATTCCAGTTCTGGTAGCACCGTCAAAGATCGTTGCTACCTCCTTACTTAGGACTTTCCAAATAGGTTTCTATTTCCCCGGTTTCTTGGATTTGTCTGTATTACCAGAAACAACTTTGCTCAAAAGCTTCCATTCGAGATGGTAACCAAGGACTATAGGTAATATACCCAACCGATTGACAGAAAACAGTTACCATAACTCAGGTCTATTTTTCCAAAGCGTCGCCAGTGGGATTTGAACCCTAGACCTGCCACTTGGGGGTGAAAACTTACCAAATTCCCTAAGTCTCCACACTCTCAAGTTTTTAATCAATAAAAAAAGATTTATTTAATTAACTAAATTAAAAAAATTCTATTAACGATTTAGGAATAGTATTAAAAAAATCATCTGGGATAGTCATTACAATTGCTCTTACTTTTTTTATATTTATTTATTAATTTTAAATTAAAAATTTAAAATAATATATTAAAAATCTAACTATATCTGTGTTCACTCTTACTATTGCACTATGTTTATTCCAACTATTATACTATATTTGTCCCTACTATCATAATATGTTTATCCAACTATTGCTATATTTCGACTATCATACTATGCTTGTTTTAACTACCGTACTATGTTTATCTAGCTTTTATACTTGTTTCAACTATCATTCTAACCATGCTACTTTTGTCTAAAATCTACCTATTGTGCTATAATTTTTACTATTATGCTATGTTTGTTCCAACTATCGATTGTTTGTAAATGTTATTTTGCTATGTTCATCTTATTATCATACTATGTTTATTCTATTTGTGTTAGTATACAAAAAAATATTTTTTTTGTTCTTTTTTACTTGATAGCATGCAAGAACAATCATAAATTTAAGTTTTCATTTACCTTTTTGAAGACAACTTGATATGCGGAATTATTTGAAATTGTTGAAGTTCATCGATTTTCTTATTTATTAGAGTATCATTTAGTAACAAATAAATATATGAAGTTTGGTAAAACTCTAGCCTAAATATATGCAGGTGTGGCAGCCAATCAAATTCATGAATTGGTTAGTAGATCATTCCAGTACCTGATGTCCAAATTTGGTATAATTCTGGACTGGCTTTAAGTATAGAGTATATATGGATTATTTTTAGTCAAAAAATTTTTTTTAAAATTAAAGAAAATTTTATTAAGTAAATAATTTTAAAATTTATTATAAAAGTTTAGAATAGATATTTGTGATTCTGATGGCAGTAAAATCATTAATATTGGTTAAATATTCACTGAGAAGCATATAAAGATTAGTATTAATTTTTTGTTTACAAAAAATTATAAGATGATCATATAATCTAACTAATCAAAATTAATGATTTTGCACAGCAAATTTGAGGCTACTGCGGCAAACTTTATGATATACACAGGTATACTTTTTAAAATAATTTGTTTATTAAAATTTATATTTTTAGAAAAAGTATTTTTTAATCTAAAAATATAAAATATTAAAAAAAATTAATTGTGTTTATAAAAATTTTTATCAGAAATATTTTATATTTTATATAAGGTTTTGATTTGCCATGCATATTATATGAAAATTAATCTACATATACTCCACCCTTAAAAAAAATTAAACAAACTGAGGCAATGAAAACAATTGCCAAAAATATAATTAAAAGATAAAATAATCTATTTGTAACAACCTGTTACATAATACTAGGGTATGTAATAGACTATTAAAATCAAATATAGTTACAGTAGAACACTGAATAATCTATGTGAGGTTATATTTGAGCATCATAGTAAAAATTTTTTTGGTTAGCACTTTTGTTTTGGTATATATAAGCTATATTTTAAACATTAGATTGAACTTTTACCCAACTTTAACTTTTTTTAAATACAATATTCTCAAAAAAAAAAACAAACTGTTCTTTAAAAAAAAAAAAAATAGCCCATTTTTTAAAAAATAAAAAACTGAATGTTCTCTAAAAAAAAAAAAGAAGATATCTGTTTTCTAAAAAACAAACTGACCATTTTTTATAAAAAAAAAAAAAAAAAAAAAGAACAAAAAAAAAACAAAAATAAATTTTAAAAAAATTTATATTTTTTTGATCCATAATGTATTATAGATCATAAAAATATATACTACAAAATAAAAAAACTTAAATCCCTCTGTTTAGGGTAATTTTTATCCAATTTTTGCATTTTTGATTTTGCTATTTTTTCGAATTTTGCATTTATACCCCAAATTTTTCATTAGTATATTTCAAATATAAGATTAATAAAAATTACCCACATTACCTTTTTTGGAAGTCTTCATAAATATTTAAAGGAGCATTTCTGCAACCTTACATGGCAGACTAAATTACAAATACTTAAAGATATATCATATAATTTATATCATATTCACAATTTTGCAGGATACATTCATGCTGATTTTCATAGTGGCAATATTTTGTTTGACCAACGATCATATATCACAGATCTAGGATTGTCTAGAAAAAAAGTTGAAGGGGTTTTAGAAGGTGAGATTTATGGAGTTTTGCCCTATGTTGCACCAGAAGTTTTATCAGGTGAGCAGCAGTTTACGCAAGCGGCAGATATTTATGGGTTTGGTATTATTATAGCAGAAATGACAAGTGGGCAAAGACCTTTTGATGGTTATGAATTTGATACAAAACTTGCAGCCAAAATTTGTAAAGGATTACGACCAAAGTTTGCTCCTCAGATGCCTAAATGTTATATTGAATTGGCTGAAAAATGTATGAATTCTGATCCACAAAAGTGGCCCAAAGCTTGTGATGTTCATGAAACAATAAATAATCAGTATAATTATATAGCTAGTTCAGCTAATAATAAAATTAAGAAGCAATTTATAGAAGCAGATAAAGTTATTAAATCATTGCCAATATCAAAGCATACAGATGAAATGTATACTAGCAAAATTATTAGCACAAAATTAATTTCAAAAGCAATTAAAGGTATTTATTTACAATTAATATATTAAAATTGTATTATATTAATTTGTTTAAAAATATTATTTATTTATTTAGATTTGTCATATACTGATTCTGGTCAAATAAATCTTAATATTACTGAGTTTGAAAGCTCTAGTATGTATACAATCAATAAATTTATTTGATTTATTTTATAATTTGCAATTATTAATAATTTAATTTGCTTTAAAAGACTAAATTAGATAAAAGCTGTTGTGAATATAGTATGCCTATTAGATAAATTGTTAAATCATTTGATGTTTATCTTGAAAGATGTTATGCTATAACCTTTTTATTAAATTATAATATATATTCCATTTTTATTATTTTTATGTATAAGTAATACTTATATTTCATTTATTAAATTTAAATAAGATTAGAAGTAAATAAAAATATTTATTACTATTGTTAGTGTGGACCAAAATCCCGTGATGCACATGATTCACATGACTGCACCAAGATGGTCATGTTTTTTTTTAAAAAAAAACTTTTTCTAGCATCTGGTCATACAAAAAGTTTTCATGGTCCCATACCCAAGCCCCGTACCCTAAGCCTCAATCTGAATAAAGCTTTATATTATATAATCATAAAGAATTAGCAAAAAAAATATCGAAGAAGGATCAGATCAAGATCATAATGGCCCTGGATCAATTTAATACTAGTATCAAGAGAATAATTAGAAGAAATATACTCTTTGTTTAATGCATTAGTTCTAATGATAGAAATATATCAAAAATAAAATAACTTATTAAAATCATAATTTTAAAATTGATTTATCTGCAAGCCCAATTGGAAATAGCTTGAGGCTGTGTTATAATTTTCACAATAAAAATCAAAGCTGATAAAATTATATGCATACTTCTATAGTGGAAATTAACCAGAATTGGTAATTAATTGAATAGGCTGAAGAGCTGGTAAGATTTTTTTTAGGGCATATAGTTTTGATTTTCTTTTTTTTGTTTTATTAAGAAAGTTTAATAAATAGATTCAAAAATTTGTCTTAGAAAAAAGTGTGTGTCAAAAGTTGTAGAAGTTTGAAGATAATAAATAAAACTTTTGCACTGTTTTATCCAAAAATTACCTTCATTTTTATGTATACTTTTTTTCTCATAACAAGCCAGATAAGCCTTACCTTGCCAAATCGTTCTGACTCTCTTTATCAGACTTGTTATAAGATCCTGTGTTTCTGAGTGTTTTTATATGTGTGATAGGTTGTTTGTTTATTTCACTCATCCAGTATCTGCAATACTATTTATGCCAAGAAATTAATTTCAAACCAATTTTATAATCAAATTAATATAATAATATTGGTTTTAAAATATAACAACTTGAGAAATTGTTATATCGTTCTTTTTAAGAAACAATTCTAGAAATCAAATTCTAATAGTTATTTTTTTTAAAAAAGCCTGTGTTCTGGTAACTATTTTTGCTAATTATTTAGATATATTACTTGTTAACTTGGTTTTACTATTTGTAATAAAAGCTTTTAAAATAGTTATAATATTGTACAGACAAATTCAAGAAACTAATAGACAAAAATTTATTCAATAGTCCAAATAAGAAGGTATTAAAGATTTTTGGTAGTACTACTATATATAAAAATAAAATTATTTTAGATTTTAAAAACTAAAATCAACATTTAAACCTAAAATTATTTTTTGATCTATTTACTTAAAAGATAAAATTTTTTAATAATTTTTTGAATAGATAAAGTTTTAAAATACATAAATATATAAATTTTATTTTGCTTTTTTTTATAAAAATTTCAACTTGGTATCACCTTTAACATTAAAAAAAATTTTAAGCTTGTTCTAAAAAAGATAAAATAGGTTTTTTCAATAATTACTTTTGATAGCATTATTAAATACTAATTAAGTTTAAAAGAATTGGTATAATGGCCTTAGGGCAGGACAGTTTTGGACAATGATTTGGTCAATTTTGACAATTTTGGACAATTAAATAAAGTAAAATTACTTAAAATTTTATTAAGTTAACCTATTTTAATTTTAACTGGAATGTGTTCAATGCTTAAAAAAATATATAGTTATATATTTTTTAGATAAATTTATTAATTATTAAAGCCTGAACAAGCTTTGGGCAATCTTGGACGTTTGGACAATTTTGGACATGGACAAGCCAAAAAAGGCTTTGGACAGCCAAAATGTACAACACTGCCCTAGAGTTGATAGTATAGTAGTTATGCTCTGAGATTTGTAAAAATAGCTAGCTGGGATAGACTAATTAGAGAACTGAAACACTATAGAATCCAGGAACACAGTATGTCTACAACATACTTAATTACAAAGAATGGGCAGTGATCTACAATCAAAGTTATGGTAATGAGAGCTGTGGCATAACCCCGATTTGGAATAACTAAAGTCACAAAATGTAATGTGAGACCCAAGTTTGAATTATGAAATACTACATGAACTTGTGTGCAGCAGTCCAAAAATTGGCTGTGAAAATTTCTGGTCACAGTGGTAGTCAGTGCGACAGGTCGCTTCTGGGTGGCATAAAAGCAAGCCAGAAAAGTTGGGTTATAATTGGTAGAAATAAAAATAACAACTATGGTCATTATAAATCATCAGAAAATAATACTAGCAAGACTGTCAAAAAAAAATAATAAGTATAAGAACTAGAAAAAAGATAAAAATATGTACTAGAATTAAAACAAATATTACAATAGCAGAAAAAGATAATAGTAACAGTTTAGAGGCATCTATAAATAATATTATACAAGAGGAGGAGGGGTTATACAAAATATAGTATTTTTTTAATAAGTAAAGTGGGGTCAAAAAAATATAATAGTTTTTTTTAAAAAATTTTGTCTAAATTTTGATCTAGAGGTCCAAATAAATAATTTTAGTACTAATTGATTTGTCTCAATGAGAAAGATCAAATAGTACCAAAATTATTTCATTTGAATCACTTGATTAAAAATATTATTAGTTAAATCTTTTTGTATAAAATTACTATAAAACTAATAGATTTTGTAAATAATTTTTGATCTAGTGATACAAATAGAATAATTTTGGTATTGTTGAATTCATTTCATTATTACAAATCAAATAGTACCAAAATTATCTAAATCAGATTACTATATTACAAGACATTCAAGTTTTTGTAAAATTTTATATAGGAATATATAGATCATTTATCATATAATTTTAGTAGTACAATAAAATTTACATAGAAAATAAAAATGTGTACAAATAAAACCTTTTATAATTGTAATTAATTTGGCAAAAATTTTATAATATATAGTACAAAATGTTCTTTTTATAATAGTAGAATTTTAATAAATAAAATACTTGAAAAAATTATACTTCTATATATTATAAAGTTTTTTTTCAGTTGTTCAAATTTTCTCTGCTTAAACAAAATGCTTAATTTTAATAGTTTAATATCATATGATCATTATATGATTTTTGTAAACAATTTATAATACCCTATTTTAATTACAAGTTTTTCAATAAATATTTAACTAATTTTAATATTTTTACTATTATTAAAATCAGAAAAATCTGTTCTACAACTTTATTTAAAAATTTAGAATTAGATTACTAAACATTATTTTAAAAAAAATTTTTTCTGTTAGTTTAATTTATTACATTTCTATACCCTTAAAAAATGTTTTATATAATTTAGAGAGGGTTAAAAACTACTTTGTGGAGGTATATAATATTATTTATAGATGCCTCTATTAAAAGTACTTTAACCAGTATTGTTATATGGGTACAGGCCAAATACAGACCAAATAAGGAAAAAATATCTTAAGCAAAATTTAAACAAAATATTGTCCAATAATCAACTAATCAACTTTAATAACCTACTACAAATTTCTATATAATCAATAGGTAATTAACATTATAATATATAAGGTAGAAAGGAGTAATTTGGCGAAGTTAATATAGCTAATATAAAGACTTTTTTATTTTAATATTAAAAAATTTTTTATTTTTTGTATTGAACTTTATATAAAATTAATAATATAACATCTTGTTTTAAAGTGGCATTAAATAGATTATATATTGTATCAAAAAGTTTAAATTTTAAAAAGGTAAAGGTAATTTGGTGAATTGATAGTATCTCTTGTGATTCAGTAGTCAGAATTGAATAATTTTTATATTATTTGACTCATCTTGATAAGATAAATCAAATAATATAAAGTTTATCTAATTCTGATTCTTAATCACAAAATTTCATCAATTATATATTACATTAAAATAATTCTTGAAAGGAATATTGATATAGTATAAATATAGCAACTAATAAAAAATATCTTGCAATCTAGTAATCAGAACTAAGTGAGCTTGGTACCATTTAATTCATCTTATTGTAACAAATTAAATAGTTTAAAAATTATTCAATTCTGATCATTAAATTATAAGATATCAAAACTCACTAAATTACTCTACTTTGCTAAATTATCCCTTTCTATTTTAGTCAATCCTCTTTATGGTTACCTTTATAGTAACAAAATTAATATAGATACAAATTTAAAATATCTATCAATATATAAAAAATATATTACTTTAGTACACTTTTAAATAATTACAGATTTTATATCCTAATAGTGCTATAACTATAGAGAGGCTAAACTATATATAATATAGTATACAATAATTATACAATATTAAATTTTATTTATAAGTTATATTATTACCATAATAGTCAAGGAACATTTTTAACAAATGTACCCAATCTACGCTTGAGTAGTGAATTGGGTAGTAATAGGAAGAATGTGAACCAGAGGGTTTAAATAGGCAATTTCCGTAGTTGGGTTGTAGGTATGGCAGCTAGTGTAGAACCTTCGGGCGGACTACTTAAATTAGGCACCAAAAGTGCACGTGTGGCTAGTTGTAATAAATATTATGTCCAATAACTCATAATAAAATCCTGGCCATAGTACCCGGCCTTAAAAGTTTAAAAAAAAAAACCAAACAAATGTACCCAATTTTATATATAAATTTATACAAAAAATTATTTAAATTGATGTATAAACTTTAATATATAATCTATATAAATCTATAATCATCTAAGTAAACTATGTTTTTTACTAAGTTAATAAGTTTTATTGATTAATTAAAAGTTGTAGATCTTGTTAAATCACATTTAATGGTAGTTAGATTATTAAAATTGGTGCAGTATATTCAGAGATATCTTTAAAATACAATAAGCTAACTATGTAAAATTTTATATTATTAAAGATATTGGGTTAGTGATATGTAAACAATCAATTATACAATAAACACAGTTATGCAAAGTGTTATAACATGTCTAATAGAGAAGAAATAGAATAATTTGGTAAAGTAAGACCTATCTGGCTTGTACAAGAAAAAGGTTTAACCTAAAATGAATATAGCTTATAGATTTGAAATAAGAGTACCGGTATTATTATTTTTAATTTTATAAATTTTTTACTAACTTTTAATAAGACAAATCTTTTAGCTATTTATAAAAAAATCTAAAGAAACAAAAAGAAAAAAATCAAAAATCAATTTCACAAAATAGCATGCTATTACTTATGAATTCATACTTTTTATTTTTAGTTATATTCTAATACTAATCCTATAACTAATCAATAATAATTTAATATAGCCACCCAATTTACCCAATTTATTTTTAAAAAATAACATTTAAAATCCTAACAATACTACAAACAGTAGTGCCTTTTAACTTCTAAAATATAATTTTATTATTACTATAATTATTTTAGACAAAGGCTAGTGATTTCATAGATTTGTTTTTCTAGTAGCTTAATGTTATTGTAATAGTCTTGAACAATCATAATTATTTGAATTAAATTATGATTTAACTATGATTTTTTTATCAATTTAGAGAAGATTATTTATTTAAATAGAAATTTAATAAGCTGAATTTGAATATAAAAGCACAGAAATCTTTGCACTAGATTATATAAAAGTGGCTGAATTAAAAAAAATTTTTTAAGAAAAAAAGTATTATTTTAACATAGTAGATGAATTATATATTATATAGGGCATCTAACAATTTTTTAATTTTAATTTTTTATATTTTATAAAAGGGTATTATTTTATAGCAACCTGTTGCCATGGCAACCCCATAATCAACCAATTACAATTGATCATGTGATTCATGCGATGACTAATACTAATCAGTTATTACATGAATCACGTGATCGATTTGATTGGCCTTTAAATATATTTGAAATTTATTAATTTAAAAAAAAAATACAAACAAAATCGTAATACATAAATAAAAATCTAACTAATTAAAGCAAAATCTACACAAAAAAAATCTCCTACATGCCCATTTGTCAATAACTATCAAGAAAAATTAATACCGTCCAATCTCTATTTAGCATCGACTCCAACTACAACAATTCCAACTACAACAACTCCAACTATGACAACTCCAACTACGACAACTCCAACTATGACAACTCCAACTATGACAACTCCATTTATGACAACTCTAATTATGACAACAACAATAACAACAACTAATTGAAACACATTTGTAGGAAAAAAAAAGAAGTTAGCAACGATACAACTATAAAAAAAAATTTATTTTAAAGTCAAACTCCCAATTCTATTTTATATTATCCAATTATTGTTTCAAACAAAAAAATGCCAAATTATAAGTATAAAAAAAGTAAAAAAAAAAACAAAAAATAAAAAAAAAACAAAAAAGAAATAGCAACCACAAAAAACAAAAAAAAACAAAAAAAAACAAAAACAAAAGAAAAAAAAAGAAAAAATAATAAAAATAATTTATTATATTTATCGCTATGGCGATGTATCACTACTCTGATCAACCAATAAGAATCCAGTATCAAATATAATGTGAGATTGAAGCAATTATGATTTTTTTCAAAAATCAGCCATAATGCTAAATTTTGCCTATAAAACCATCTTTTATACTTTAACAAAAAAAATTCCTTACAAAATTTTGGATTAGAAACACTTTGCTAAAACACACTACTTTGATCCTAATCTAACCCTTACCCTACTCTAAACTAATGAATTTATTTATTCTTTTTGATTTCATGGTACACCAAATCTTATAGAGTACAATGTATCACCTATGCGAAAAAATCAAAAATTCATAAAAGAAAAATAAAAGACAATAAAAGAAAATAAAAAAAATTGACTGAAAGAAAAGAAAACTGAAAATCAAAAAAAATTCAAAAAAAATCAAGTCAATATATAAAAAAAATAAACAAAACTGTATAAACTGAAAAAAATAATAATAATAAAAAAAAATAAAAAAAAGAAAACTAAAAAAAATCAAGTTGATCTATATAAAAAAAAAAATAATAGGCTAGAGTTATTTTGAAGTTGTACTTTGCTATTTTGAAGCTACTTTTTTATTAAAAAGTTTTTTTTGTTTCCTTTTCTTTTTGTTTTTGACTAGTACTTCTTTTTTTGTCATTTTGCCATTTTGCTATTTTGCCATTTTGCCATTTTGCTGTTTCTCCATTTTACTAGAATAGTATAATGCCTAAGTTTTTTTAATTTTTTTTATAATTTTTTTTTTGCAGCCCTTATATGAATCCTCTAACAGGATANCAAAAAAAAAACATCAAAAAAAAAAGAAAACTAAAAAAAATCAAGTTGATCTATATAAAAAAAAAAATAATAGGCTAGAGTTATTTTGAAGTTGTACTTTGCTATTTTGAAGCTACTTTTTTATTAAAAAGTTTTTTTTGTTTCCTTTTCTTTTTGTTTTTGACTAGTACTTCTTTTTTTGTCATTTTGCCATTTTGCTATTTTGCCATTTTGCCATTTTGCTGTTTCTCCATTTTACTAGAATAGTATAATGCCTAAGTTTTTTTAATTTTTTTTATAATTTTTTTTTTGCAGCCCTTATATGAATCCTCTAACAGGATAGTAGTGGGACTTTCTTTATATATATATATATATATATATCCATTATTACGATTTATTATTATTGTAAATTATTTTTTTGGTTAAAAATTTTTTTAAAGATAATATTTTTAGCTTATAAGCAACATTTGCTATTGCACTATAGATTTTGTGTAACATTAAATCATAAATCAACCCTTTCTATTTGCACCATGGTAATATATATTGCACCAATAAAAACTCACCTTTTTTTGTAGATTAACAGTTATTCGCGCCGTTAATGTTGTGTAATATTACACAAATCTTGTTTTGGTAATCTAGTAGGCCTGCTAATGTAATTTTATAATGCGGGCCAACCCTAACCCTAATTTCATAATTCGGGCCAACCCTTACTCTAATTTTTTAAGGCCTTAACATAATGCAGACCAGATTTTTGCAATTCCGTGTAACCTTGGGCTATTTTCATATTGCACCAATAAAAACTCACCTTTTTTGTAGATTACAGTTATTCGTGCCGTTAATATCATATAACATTATACAAGTCTTATTTTGGTAGCCAAATTTAGTAGGCCTGCTAACCTAATTTTATAATGCAGGCCAACCCTAATTCTAATTTTATAATGCGGGCCAACCCTAACCCTAATTTTATAATGCGGACCAACCCTTACACTAATTTTTTAAGGCCTTAATATAATGCGGTCCAGATCTTCACAATTTTGTGTAACCTTGAACTATTTCATGTTGTACCAATAAAAACTCACCTTTTTTGTAGTTTAACAACATGTGGGGAGCAAAATAAAATTTTTTAATTTTTGTGTAACCATACCATGGTGCAAATAGAAAAGGTTGATTGATGATTTAATATTACATGAAATCCATGGTGCAAATAGCAAAAACCATAGTGTTAATAGCAGTACCCTATTTTAAATAATTAAAACAATAGATCAGATGTATATTTATAGTAATTATACAGACAAATTTGCTTGTGAATTTTTACAAACTAAGGAATAGTTATTTTTTATAAAGGAAAAACTAAAATAGCGACTTGTCACCATGGTAATCCATATAATAAGCCAATCATTTTTGAGATTGGCGATCATATATAAACAATGATTATCATTGATAATTATTGTTTTCTTTTTTTGGTTTTTTTTCTTACAATATCTTGGCAAATTCTTTAAATATTGGTTTTAAAAATATAGTTTCTAAACTGTTTCTAATACAATATTGTAGTTTATATAAAGGATGACAACTTTATTATGCAACTTTAAATAATTTCTTGTAAAAATTAAGACTTGTATATGAAATAAAAATTTTTTTTATAGACAGGAACATATAAATATAAGAAAATCTAAAGAAAATATTCTATAGTAAAAGTTTTAAAACAAAAAGTTTAAGCTTTTATTACACCAAAGTTTTTTAATTATTTTAAAAAAATTTTATAATAAAGTTGATAAAATAGAACTAATATTATATTTTTTACTTATAAAGTATATAGCTAAAGGGTAAATATATGCAATGCACCTTGCGATATACTAATTCATCACACACATATATGTAAGCATATATTGTAGATCTGTGTAACAAATGTTCTATATAACAAAAATTTAAATTAATATAAGATTAGAATAAGGATTAGTGCTAGAAGTTAGAGTAGATAATAGTATATACAAAATTTTGCAAGAAATTTTTTTTGTTAGAGCGTAAAAGGTGGTTAAGTAGATGAAATTTTTTGATATTACAAATTTTAGAGAAATTTCTTTATTTTGTTATACAAAGAAAATTTGCACGTTATATCTGATTTTCAAATTTAATTGGTAGATCGTTGGGGTGCGATATACAAACACATCACAGTGTGCGATGCCTAATTAAGTCCATAGCTAAAATCAATATTTAAAGTTTAATTTAAAAAATTTAAAATTTTAAAATTTATACAGGCAAATATACCTGTATAACAAATTAAAGAAATACAATTTTCACTTTTCTATTATCTTATTCCTAGCTAAAAATAAACTTAAAAAATAGTTAATCAAACCCATATCAGCAAATTAAAAGAACGTTATATTAAAATAATTTACAAAATTTAAAATACTATAAAATTATGTATTATAATTTGAAAACTTGCAAAATATACAAATTATGAAATATTACATAAAATATTTTGAAATATTTTGAAATTTCTTATGTAATATTACAAATATTTTAAAATATTAAATATATTGAAAAAATGCGAGTAATAAAATATTAAACAAAAAAGGGTGTGGCGACTTAGGGAAGTTAGTAAGTTGTCACCCCAAGTGGCAGGTCTAGGGTTCAAATCCCACTGGTGATGCTTTGAAAAAATAGACCTGTGTACAGTAAATGTTTCCTGTCGATCGGTTGGGTATATCACCTGTAGTCCTTGGTTACCATCTCGAATGGGAGCTTTCGGGCAAAATTGTGTCTGGTAATACAGACAAATCCAAGGAACCAGGGAAATGGAAACCTATTTGGAAAGTCTCAAGTAAGGAGGTAGCAACAATCTTTGACGGTACTACCAGAACCGGAATATCGGAAACTGGAGCAGAAGAACTGAACAATATGACCTTCTGAGGAGAGGGTTCACCAACTTTGCCGCCAGAGTCATACAGAGGAAAAGGACCTATGTTCTGGAATTAGGTACCAGGGGAAGAAAAACTATAGTAGCACCTAATGCTGGGTAGATCAACCCTTCCAGGCCAACTGGATTGGAAGTTTGGGGTATCCAGTGATGGACCGGTAGAAAAGTAATGGTGGGTACAGGACTCTGGACATCTCTGATATATGTCATATTTTTTTTTTAGCAAATTGATTCAAATTTGATCTAAGGTCCAAATTTAAATTTTAGCAAATTCAAGTTAATTTTAAAAAGGGTCATAATTGAATATTTTAGCAAATTACTAAGATTTTACATATGTTATATTTTTTTTTAGCAATTTATCCTTTTTTGGGAGAATTACATCGGGAAAATAAAAACATTAAAAACAATAAATAAATAAACAAATAAATAAAGTAAAAAAAGCACGTTATTTTTTT
>QKWP01000681.1:28126-43607 GCA_003550325.1 Gigaspora rosea
TAATTCTAACTTAATGCACTAAGTAAACTTGTTTAGAACCTAAAAATACATTAATTTAGCAGAATTATTTTTATTTTACTTGAAATTTAAAGAATAGATGCATAAATTTTGATTTTTGATCAAAAAAGTTAAATTTAAGCATATTTTCTCCAAATTTCAAGTAAAATAAAAATAATTCTAATAATTTGATGTATTTAGATATTGTACAAGTTTACAAAGTTAGAATTAATTAATAAAAATTTGTGAATTATAAGATTTTATAGAATTTTATTAATAAAATTCTATAAACTCTTATAATTTACAAAATTTACTAATCAATTCTAACTTAATGCACTAAGTAAACTTGTATTTATTAATTGATATTTTTGGCTTTAGACACTAATGGTATCCGTTTTCTAGTATATTAAATAACATGGATAGAAAAATTACAATTAAATATTCAAAATATTTTTATCTTTAATTTATTTAATATGTTATAAAAATTTGAATTAGTTCATATTTTTGGTTTTATATGCTGTTTATTAATCTTATCTTTAATAACTACAAAATTAGTATTTTCAAAATAAATTAGAATTATTTTAAGGAAAAAACTAATTTAACCTAGTGTATTAAATACGGGTATTTGTGTAACATGTAAATAAAATAATTTTTATCAAATAAACAATGAAATAAATAAAATTTTTACTAATATTAGGGTTAAAGTTAAGGCCTGGAATGGAATAGGGGCATTTTTTATACCCAAATTTCACAAAGAATTTTTTTGTTAGAGCCCCGAAGATAATTTTATAGACAGAATTTCAAGATATTATTAATTTTTTGTTTTTTGCTTAATTTTTGTTATACAAAAAATGATCTGCATATAATCTACAAAGTGCATTTAATTCAATATTTTGATTGGTTTTTATATTTGTTTTGTGTAACTAAGTGTTAATACACCTAGTGTCCAAATAGAAATTGGCTTATTTTAAATATTGTACAATCAATTAAATTTTTTTAAGTATATATAAACAACATTTATTGTCCAAAGGACATTACAGTAGAGTCATAGTAACCTGTTTGTGTATTGTCCGCAAATTACAAATTTTGATTGGCTAGATCAGGTGAAATGTAAAAAAACAACAATCAAAACAATCCAACTGATGCCTATTGGCTTATATTTGGTTCTTTAAACCCTAAATGGTTTCTATTTTTCTAGTTTATACTAAATTTATTGATATCTAAGGGCTTATTAAAAGTAAATAACAGTTTTTAATAAATAAAATTTTTATCTTTTTAGAAATTTAATTGTAGGTCTAATAATTAATTAAATAAATCTTTTTTACAATGTTACGAGACTATTAACAAAATAATCAAAATTCAAAAGTAAACAGTAAGCATAAACTATATGAAATATATTTGAAATATTTTGAAATAAATAGAATCATATGTATTTACTTAATAAATATTTAGGATAACATCTAAGCAGAATAAAATGCATTATAAAAAATAATAGAGTTTAAATACAATTCGAATAAATTCGAAGCTTTTAATTCTAATTTATTTGAAGTTATTCATTATTTAATAAAATATTTAATTTTGATGTTTAATTTTTCTATAGTATTCACAACAATTTGAAATAATTCTCAATTAATTGAATTTTCAAAGTTTACGACTATCTATTTCTATATAATTAATTTTCTAAGAAGATTAGTTTACTATGTAATTGTAGATCATTTATGAATTTAGAATTAATTTTTATAAAATATAACCCAATTCTTTATAGCTCATATATGAATTATAAGATTTTTTTTACTTTAGAAAATGTGCTAACTATTTAAATAGATTTGGGTAAGATTTTTAAAACTAATTTTATATTGCATATTTGCATATTTAATATACATATTTGCAATTGCATACTTGCAATTTGCAATTTGCATACTTGCAATTTGCAAATATGCATATACTTTGCAACTTATAGTTTTAATTATAGCAAACTACACATTAGCACAGTATTTATTTGAGCTTCCAACATGTTTTGAATTACTTCAACATAAATTTATATATAATTTTTTAAGCAACTAAAAATTTATGTTTTTTTGAATCGAATTGTTTGCCAGGTAGACAAATTGATAATCACTAATTGTCAAAGACCATTTCAAAGGAATTTACAAGAAGCTTAAGGAATATGTTAGCTATTTGGTTTGTATTAACTGCGCAATTACTGACAAATTAAACCTGATAAATGTGTAAGTAATTATATTAGTTATGACAAATTAACATATGCACACGAATTAAATCAAAAAAGTATTAGTATATATATCATATATATGTAAATTATATAGCTGTAACTATGCGTAAACAAATAATTACTATTGTTAATTTAATTATAATTAAGCAATTTATCAATGAAATTGTATATAAATAAATTAATTGAAAATTTATACGTTAGTATTTAAAGTTAATTATTGAGACATTTTGACTAATTTCATGATCCAGGCCAAGCAAATCAATATTATTAAAATTCAATCATATGACTTTTATTAATTTTCAGATCCAGTAATTATGAGGTCTGGGCAGTGCAACAAGATCAACAGCATGAGAAATTTTTTTATTAACTTCCGAATCCAGTAATTATGAAGAAATCATGAGGAAACATCTAAGGCATAGCTATATATAAACAAGTATATATAATAAGTAGTTGTGCAATGCAGTCACACTATACCAAGAACAGATAATAAAATATATAAACACAAAATAATATTGCTGAATAATGGCCAGGATTAAGCTCTATTGATCAAAATTCGAAATTACACTTTTGGAAGTTATTTTCACATTTATAAAGAAAATCCTATTTAGAAATTTTGTATTGAATTTAGATGCTTGCAGCTAAATTGAAAATTAGTAGGGCATATAATGAAATTTGTGAACATTTGATAATTATTTTTCAGCAATAAAAATGTAGTTTTCAATAAAAATTTTTGCCCAGTATAAAATTATATTGAAGCGAATATACTGGCCAGCAGAGATGATAATTGATCATTCTGTAATCGATTATTTGGTTTATTTGATCGTGACTGATCATAAAATTTTTTTTGTGTATGTTCATTCGATAAGGGATTGAACATATTGAACATTATCGATTATATGTTTTAAGAGTAGAGAGTATGTCGATCGTTTTTCATATGATTTTTGTGGTACCAGAAAAAATCATATATTACAAAAATACACCCCTGATAAAAATTTTTAAGGTCATGATTAACCCTTGCCAAAATTTTGTGACATGTAGATTAAAACCTCTATTTCTAGTAGGGAAATTTCTAGAAGCAGTTTTATTTTAAAAAAATATACTTGTATATGCAGTAAAACTTTTCTGGGTAAATCTGAAATTTTCTGGGTTATCCTAAAAGTTCTCTTGAAATTTGCTAGGTAGTAATTTATTCTAGAATAAATAGCTTACCCAATCATATTTCCATATTCATATAAAAACCAACTGTAGTATGAAAACTATGAAAACTCTTATACCACGTATATATGTATGTTCGTAAATAGGCACCAAGAGATACAATATTTTGGTATACATAAAATCTGAATGCTTTGATAAGGAAATTGTCTTCTTTCTGTTTTTTAAGTTTTCTATAAGCATTTTAAGCCTTTGGTAGTTTTTATACAATTGTGTTTTCGAAATTACTTTAGGCTGCAATCTATTGTAAACCTGATCAGTAAGTTTTCATAATTAATATTTTGTAAAATTTCAATTCCTATTCTTTGGTATGATCCATTTTTACTCAAATGAAGCCTTATTCATTTCTAGTTATTTTTTCGACGAAAATTCAGGTTTAAAGAATTGTATAAAACCAATTTCTATTCTTTGGCAAGGTCCATTGTCATTCAAATGAAGCCTTATTTATTTCTAATTATTTTTCAACGAAAAATTGTTTTTAAAAATTTCAATTCCTATTCTTTGGCAAGATCCAAACAAAGCCTTTATTTATTTCTAATTATTTTTGACGAAAATTCAGTTTTAAAAAATTGTGTAAAATTTCAATTCCTATTCTTTATTTTCGATGAAAATTAGTTTTAAAAAAATTGTATAAAACTTCACTCTATTCTTTGGCAAGATCTATTTTCGTTCAAGTGATAGCATTTATTTATTCAAATTAATTTTCGTTCTCGTGAATATGTAAAATTCATTTTTAAAAAATTAAACTAAATTTCTATTCCTTTGGCAAAACCTTTTTCATTCAAACAAAAGCATTGATTCATTTCTAATAATTTTTCATTTTTTATCGAAAATGAAAAATTCGTTTTTAAATAATCAACCTAAATTTCAATTCCTAATCTTTGGCAAGATCTATTTTCATGCAAACAAAAGCATTTATTTGTTGCTAATTATTTTGTTTCTCACCAAAGATGAAAAATATATAAATAAATATAAATATATACAATTTTTTACTTGGATTTTGTTTATTATATTTCTTCATACATTCTCAACAAATATTAATAATATCTTTGTTGCTTGGAATCCTAACACGAGATTAATTTTTAAACCAGTCGACAAATTCATATCATATTTAACTTTTTAATAAAGGCACCTGTTAAAGTAATATATTTGTTATAAAAGTCTAACGGTTTATTGACTGACATAAACTGATTTTTTCGTACAAACTAAGTACTGGTGTGTTGTTCCTGTACCTGCTGGCATTTTCTTTTTTCTGATCTAAAAGCAGCCTATATGAAGTTCGTACAAAGTACATCTTCTAATCCTTTTTTCTTTCTGATCCAAGATTATCATTTAGGACCGAAAAAATTTAGTATAGGACCTTCAAAACAATGAATTACTCCAACAGCACAATGAAAGCCATACTATCCTGTGACTAATTTCATATTCAAAACAATGTGAAACAAATACATTTAGGATGACCAAACTGTACTTGAAGACATGACACGACAAAATTTATAGCCAAAGAACACCGAAAATGACAACCTAGAACAACAAAATTACGTCAACGAAATTTCCATAAAGCGACATGAAACCACTCTGAAATCTATATCATAGTAATACCGGAAGTGACAAACACCTCAGCAATATGAAACTGCACAAACGACGAAATCCTATTCACAAAACATTTAAATAGTGACGTCAAAAACTATGATACTAAAAGTGATGAGTTTGTAACAAAACTCCCAATACAAAATGATACCAAAACTGGTGACACTAGCGATGATTAGTACGTACCTCGTACCTAGGATAACAAAGAGTTAAAAAATTTTAATACTTATTAATTTAGAAAAAAGATAAAAAATATAAATTATCATAGAAAATTCTAGATCTTCAATTTTCTACGATTTTCTACATAAGTTACACAAAAAAATACTATATTTCTATATACGAAATGATCATCATATCCTTTACCCTTGCAAAAATCGATAATCGATCTAAAAAAATCTGAACAATCATTAAATTTTAAAACACTTTAATAAATTTGATTTAAAAATAGAAAATCTAAAACCTAAAATAGAATAAAGGTCATTGAAAACAAGCTAAATCCATCATTCACAGTAGCAGCTTATTTAGCATATATAGAACAAGTGTTTGTGGAGTGCCACCTGCGCCCTTTTAGAGATTACATTTTTTAAAATGATAGAAGGCTTCTAAAAAATTAGCAAATAAGACTGCACTAGGTACTATCTTAGTAATCTCGTTAATTGCTATAAAAAAATTATGGTAGCTGCATGATGCAGTTGCGCTAAAACCAGGAACGTTATACGTCTAAGTATTTCAAAATTAAGATTTTTTGAAATAGAATTTATTATTTACATTGTTTAATGATAAATGTAGTCTTATAAGTGCTATTTATATGCTAAATAGACTCAATTAAGTGATTTTTTGTTATAAAGAAAAGAAAAAATAAATCCATTACCGGATGTTTTGCATCCAATAATAGCGCATCTGGCTTTGAATTTAATGCGCTCGCAACCTGATCCCCTTTATGGTCCTAGTTAGTACATTAAAATTTAAAGTTGATGCTTTTTTAATTGTCATCTAAAAGCAATTACCCCCGCTATCCTTAGGATCTTTCATTTGCCAAGTAAAACTGTTATTGGTTGCTATACATCCATTAATTATATAATATGATTAATTTATAATAAATTAATTTTCGAAGGGGTTAAAACCTCATTATTATTGTGGATTAAATTCTATTGTTTTTTCTTTTGAAATAAAAATAAAGTATAAACACAATAATAATAATAATTAAGTAAAACAAATTAAAAAATTAAAAAAATATATATATAAATAAATAAAAGCGATTATACAGTATATGCTTGCCTAAATAAAGATCCTAGCTAAATTTTCAAAATATATGCGAATATTCATAACATATTTTAATTTTTGCATTTACTGCATAAAAACATTTGCATTTGTTTTTCGCACTGGCAGAAATCTGTTAGTGTAAATTAAATTATATCATTTTATTTTATTTCTTTAATAAAAATAAAATATAGACATATAATAATAATAATAAAGTAAAAAACAAATTAAAAAATTAAAAAAATATAAAAAATTAAAAAAAACATATAAATAAATATGAAGTGATTAATATATGCTCGCCTAAATAAAAATGCTAGTTAAATTTTCAGAATATATTCGAAAATTCATATATATTTTAATAATTTTTGCATTTACCTTGTTAATAATTTTTGCATTTACCGCATAAAAAATATCTGCATTTGTTTTATAGCAATGGAAGGAATTGGTTAGGTGGATTAAATTATATTGATTTATTCTTTTGAAATAAAAAAATATAGACAATAATAATAAACAAATCAAAAAATTAAAAAAAAATATATATAAAAAAAGCAATTAATATATACTTGCCCAAATAAAAATACTAGCTAAATTTTCAGAAAATACTCAAATATTCATATATTTTAATAACATTTACCTCATAAAAACATCCGCATTTGTTTTTCAGCAATGGCAGGAATTTGGTTAGTGTTTAACCCAAACCTAATAAGAAGATAATTCAAATACAGGGTGATAAAGATTGATTTGAATATAATGAAAAAAGCATGAAAAGTAAAGAATTATCTTAATAAATATTTTTAATGAAAAAGATTATATTCTTACCTGATTTCGTTTTATCATTGATATTACGGCTATCTCAAATATAAACAATAAATCCAGTATGCTTATATAAGTACAATAACAGTATGTTAAGCTCATTAACATAGCCCAATCAAATGCAAGTTTTTGCTGTCACAATTCTAGATGGCAGTTAACTATACATTCCATTATGCAAGCATAACTACGTTCTTGGTATTATACAAAACATACTATACTTACTATTTATTGCCTGCAGTACATAGTCAAAAGTTGTTACTTTCAATAAAATTATTGTAAGTTCTGGAAATTGCTATTTAAGTTATATATTACAAACCTCTTTGATACTTAATGCATAGTTAGGATTGAGCTTCATTGATATTATTGTGACTTCTATTGTGAATTACTGTAAAAATTCTCTCACAGAATCTGCTCACTATCCTAATAATTATAATAAGTGGTTAAGGTTAAATTTGTTTGCATTTGGAATCATTAAGGTTTCTATCTTGTGTTATCGTAAAAACAAACCTTAAATATTCTGGCAATATGCAGTTGTTGTTATTTAAACAATCAGTTAGAGTTGAGTTAGTTCACTTTGGATTATTATAGTTTCTATAATGAGTTTACTATTACAAACCTTAATATTCCGGATGCGACTCGTTAATGCATGTTATTAACATTATCTATATCTCAGCTTACTAATATTATCAAAAATACAAATTTTGTATAACGAACGAAAGTCGATTTTTTTTTTTAAAAAAAAAAATTGATGACAAATTCAAGGTAAATAAGTTTTGATTCAATTTTCATGTATCGATTTTCATGCATCGATTATTAATTCATGGTATAGATCAATTACAAAACTATGACGAAATTATGATGCATCATATGTCGCAATAATTGCAGATTTAAGATTTATCATACTTGTCAAATTTGGTTTAGCATTTCCAAAAACTGGTTAGAGTCATTAACGTTAACGTGTATTTGATAAATTCAATTTTAAATTCCTATGACATGTGATCTGTGACCATTTATACCATTTTATTTTCCCACGTGCAAAATGATTGGTAAAAATGTAAGAGACACTTGTGACCGACAATAATTTTATAATGTTTTGAGATAGTTGCTATTATGGATACATTTTTCACATATTAAAGAGGTTGAGAATTCTAAATCTTATACTATTTAGATCAATAATTCAATAAATTTATTTTCGAGTTTAATTTATGTATCATAGAAAAATTAAATTTTGACTTCTTGCACTATACAAGTTATTTATAGTTATAAATAAATAGCAATTCCATAAGATAAAAATTATTTGTCATTTCTTATGATCACACAATAATTAATATTTATTTTTAGAATAACTATATCAATTTTTTATGTTGTGAACTCTGGTCATTTGATTATTAGGGGAGTGCATAAAATCATGTAATTTTTTAGGGGGATGGGGGGTCCCCAAATATCACGTCCTATATATATATATAGTATAAATAACCAATCATATTGAAGAAAATCGATTTTTAGTTAATCGCGGCTAGTTGCTACATAGTAAAGTCTAAATTTTACTAAGCAAATCGAAAAAATCGATTTAGTAAACTTATTCAGCAGATCAAAATACACTTACAACGAAATTTTCATAAGTATTGGAAAACTTTTTATTATTTAGCTTTTAACTTTTACGTTCGTCGAATAAATTTTTTTAAAAAATTTTAATTTTTTCGTCGAACGTAAAAATCAAAAGTCAATTAATAAAAAATTCTCCAATACTTATGAATCTTTTGTGATAAGTGTATTTTGATCTGCTGAATAAGTTTACTTAATCGATTTTTTTCAATTTGCTTAGTAAAATTTAGACTTTACTATGTAGCGACTTTTGTCGATTGTGGGATAGCTTATTTTTAGGTTAAAGACGTTTTTAAGTTTTTTTAAATTTGATTGGTCAATAGTCCTATCACTAGGGGGGGAGGGGGGGGGGGGGGCAGAACCTATGTAAACCCTAATTACGTGATTTACTGCACTCCCCTTAGGCCATGCAAAGTTAATTTTTAGTTTTGCATAACCCGCTAATCCAATTTTTTTTTTTTAAAAAAAAAAAATATATATATATTTTTAAATTCCTATTATTATTATTATTATTATTGTTAGTAAGATGCTATTTTGTTTATACAGCACTCTAACCTATAGTATTGAGAATATAACAATGCAATGCAGCCAACAACATTATAGCAATCAATTTTGTACTTTATAATACTATTATTTTTGCTTTAATTCTATTTCGGATACTTCAGAATGGCTGTGTAAATGTGTGTAATATTAAGCTTTTAGTAGCAGTTACCAAAATAGTAAGTTACCAGTAAAGTAATTTTATTACCAAGCCTTAGTGTGAAATTTTCCAATAATGGCTACACTATCAAAATTAATAATAGCTTATTGGTAACTTACCATGGTAACTTGCTGTAATCCATGGTAAGTAGCTACTAAAAAGCCTGAATAAAATCAAAAAAACAAAAAAAAACTTTCGATGCAGAGCCCCAAAGCCTCGAAATAATGGATTAGTTTTCTCTCAATGACTAGATTTGATAATCTGAAAAGAGATAATTATATATTTTTCTTAAAAAAAATAAGACCAGGATTGTAAAATTATAATTTGGTAATAAAGTTACAAAAATAGTAAATTACCAGTGAAGTAACTTGTATTTTATTCAAAGCTTAGAAACCGTTAGTAGAAGTACTGTCCTCTAAAAAGTTTTTCTGTGTTATACAATTTCTCTGTAATAGATCATTTTGTGACCCCAAAATTATTGATAAACCGTAGGGGCTCAACTTTCGAAATAAAAGTAAAAGTGTTAAGCTCCAGACAGTTAAGCATGGTGGACATTTGATTTGATTGGTTAAAAAAATGTAAACAAGTAAACAATATGCATAACATAGATCATTATATAAATTTAGATATTTAATATATTTTTAAATTTAATTGTATATATATAATAAAGCAAGGTTGCAGCATGACAGAAGTTCTTTTTTATTGGTTGTTATGTCAGATGATTTTCATTAAACATGATTGGCTATTATCTTAAAACTATAATCAATTTAATAAATATCACTACGATATATTTAAAAATTTAATGTAATATCTCTGCTCGTGTATCTATATTAAAATATATTTCTAATATGCTTATATCTACTTCTAACCTTGAGATTTATATAGATAATATACACATATAAATTTACATATAATAATCAAAAACATTCTCATTTGTCTTTCATATTTTATTTATTTTTCTTTCAACAAGAATATCTAACATAATTTTATTAAAATAAACCTTACAATTATCATAATTTTACACTTGTGCTTATTTTTACGATATTATTTATATCTATAAACTATTAACATAAGAAACTATAATAAACTATCTAGCACAGTTCTTAATAATCAATACGAATAACCTAAATATATTTTATAAAATAAGAGCTTTGTATAAGCACAAAGAAATTAAAAAAAAAAATACATATTACTTGTTAACTAATAAATACTATATATTCATACATTCATTTATAAGTTTATACATACATTTATGTGCTTGTATTCATGTCTTATAGAAGTTATGTATATCGTGGGATCGGTAAGATAGATTTTTACATCTAATAACTTTCGTTGCGACTAAAGAATAACTTGGTAAAGTTTCAAAGAAAATGGATGAGTTTTTTTTGTGCAGTCATATGATATCCCCGCTTATATGTTTTTAATATATAAATTTTTGAGTAATGCTAATGCATAAATAGAACTTCCAAGGTTGCCAAAAAAAAAAAGTAATATATTAAACTATATAAAGTATCCGAATCATTAAAATCATTATAATTTCTCCAATACTTAATATAGACTTCCGCTACAGTCCTGATAAAACTCTGCATTTAAATTCAGATCTGATGTAAATTTTAATCTGATCTGCGATGTATACATTCTTGCATCAAATGTTAATTTAAAATTCTCCATTTTTAAAGCAGCAGAACAAATTGACGTTTTATAGAATGAATTAGAGTTGAAAAGAATTAGCATAAAATAAAATCAGCAGAGATGGGTAATGCTAATAGAAAAGGAATTGAAGAGGATGATCTTAATAAATTGGTACTGAAAAGGATGAACATATAGCATTCATTCGGTATCAAAAATTAACAGAGAAGGAAGATGCCAAAGGAATGTATAATGTTGGATATTGTTATTTTAATGGAATTGGAGTTGAAAAGAATGACAATAAGGCATTCATTTAATATCAAAAATTAGCAGAAATAGGGAATGCAATTGGAACACTTGCATTAGGAAACTGTTATGAAGATGGAATTGGAGTTGAAAAGGATGAATGCAAGGCGTTCATTTATTATCAAAAACTAGCAGAAATGGAAGAAGCTAGTAGAATTCATATGATGGAATACTGTTATCAAAATGGGATTGGAGTTGAAAAGGATAAACATAAAGCATTCGTTTATTACCAAAATCAGCTGATATGAAAATGCCAGTGGAATAAATGATGTTGAATATTGTTATCAAAATAGAATCGGAGTTGAAAAAATATGAGCATACGGTATTCATTTATTATCAAAAATCAGCCAAAATGGAAAACGCCTGTGGAACATTTAACGTTGAACATTGTTATCAAAAAAGAAATTGGAATGGAAATGGATGAACATAATGCATTCATTTATTATCAAAAGTCCGCTGACTTTGCTGCAATAAATGAAGTTGGAAATTGTTATCTTAATAGAATTGGTGTTGAAAAGGATAAACATAAAGCATTCATATTATCAGAGATGGGAGACATTGATCAAATTTATAATATTGGATATTGTTATGATAAGGGAATCGGAGTTGAAAAGGATGAACATATGGCATTTATTTATTATCAAAAATCTGCTGAAATGAGGGACGCTTACGGAATATTTAATGTTGGATATTATTATCAAAAAGGAATTGGAGTTGAAAAGGATATATATAAGGCATTCACTTATTATCAAAATCAGCAGAAATAGGGTACGCTAGTGGGATACTAGCGCTTGCTGACTGTTATAAAAATGGAATTGGAGTTAAGAAGGATGAACATAAGGCCTTCATTTATTATAAAGAATCAGCTGAGATGGAAAACACTATGGAACATATAATGTTGGATATTGTTATGACAATGGTATAGGACGGGAAGGATGAATATAAGGCATTCAATTATTATCAAAAATCAGCAAAAATGGGAGACGTCCAGGAATGTATAATGTTGGATATTGTTATAGTAAAGAAATCGGAGTTAAAGAGGATAAACATAAGGCGTTTATTTTTATCAAAAATCAGCAGACATGGGAGACGCTAGAGGAATGTATAATGTCGGATATTGTTATTTTAATGGAATTGGTGTTGAAAAAGATGAACATAAGGCATTTATTCAATACCATAAATCAGTAGAGGTCGGGCATATGTGTACTAAAGAATTAAATTTGGTTGGATATTGTTATAGAAATAGTGTTGGTGTTAAAAAGGATGAAAATAAGGCATTTGAATGGTATTTGATTTGTAAGTATGTACGTACATATATAAGTATATCTAAACAAACTTTTCAAATAATTAAAAATATTAGAAATGACCTAAAAAAAATAGTGCTTATTCACTTTTACTTTGATTTCTTATTTCGCTACTTCTCATTAAGTCTCACTTATTTAGCTTAATTTAACTGGAATGTATAAAATAATTTGTTAATAAAAATATTCTTATTAGTATTATTAGTTTATCGACCTTGCTGATTTGCTTGATGAATAATCTTTTATTTAAGTCGATTTAGTTATTATTATTTATTAATCGAAATTTTTGAAATAATCTGTGTATCTGTTATTGATTTTTTATTCATGCTAGTTTATAAACAAAATATTTATTACAAATTTTAGTCCTATTTGAACACATGTTGTATGGTGCTCTTGCAAAACGCATTTGTTAAATGCTATAACCAAATCTAACTACCGTGCTATGCCTAAATCTAACTATTATACTACTGTATATCCCAAATGCTATACCAAATTTAACTATCGTGTCTATACCTAAATCTAATTATGTTACATCTTAAACCTAACTATTGTGCCTATGCCTAAATATAACTACTGTATTGTGCTATATATGTTCCAAATTTAACTATTTGTTACATCCTGAATCGAACTTATATAATATGGTTCAAATTCAAATCAACAATCGTGCTATATCTAAATCTGACTTGTGCTATGTCCTGAATTTAACTACATGCTTTATATTATGCTACTATACATCCTAAATTTAACTATCATGCTACATCCTTATTGTCCTATATCCCAAATCTAACTATTATGCTATACTCAAATCTAACTATATATCAGCCGAATCTATTATGCTATACCTGAATCTAACTATCATATTATGTCCCAAATCTAACTATTGTTCTATATTATAACCAAATCTAACTATCGTACTATGCTTGAATCTAACTACCTCAAAATACTAACCGAATTTAACTATCGTAAATCTAATTATTATGTTACATCTTAAATCTAACTATCATATTATGTGTTGAATCTATTATACAACACCAGAATCTAACTTCATGCTATGTTCTGAATTTAACTATATGCTATGTTCTGAACTAACTATTTGCTACGTTCTGAATCTACTACTGAATATAGCTATTATGTTTCGAATCTAATTATCATTACTATGTTTGAATTTAACTATTGTACTATGTTCAAATCTATATTGTGCTATATTTGAATTTGGGAACTGGAGTTAAACTTGGAGAACTGTTAGGCATAACAGAACCAATTCCTTGAAAGAGTAGCGAATTAACACTTGGTATCTATATAATAATTAAAAATAGTACATAGTAATTAATTATATTGTATATTTATGAATTAATTATAATACTTCAAAATTATTAAATAATATTAAAAGATTTGATATGCTTTTTTTAATATCCAAATATGACTTTAAATCTATTCTTGCTCTTCGAGTGCATACTAAACTCTTTTAAAGTGTTTATTAATTTCTAAGCTTGTTTTAAAAGAAAATACATATATACTATATTTAAATCTAACTATATATATGGAATCTAACTATTGTACTATTTCTACTAGTGTGCTACGTCTGGCTAAAAAAAATCATCACTATTGCCATACTCCACAATGGCTATTTTACCCCCATCTTCCTCTCAAAGTGGCAAAGTTTTTTTCTTGTCATAAAAAAATCTGTGTTAGTTAGTTCTCACTTAAATTTTTTCGAATTTGAAAGCTTATTACCTCATTTGTTGTATATTACTTACCAAAATTAGCCCTCTAAGCAAAGTCATTAGTGCAAATGATCTATACTGATCTTTTTTCCCTATAGACGTGCGAAGAGATAAAAAATACTGTAAGATGTTTTAAGAAAAAATTATTATGTGAAACCACGAGTTGCCTATTGACGGTATGGTTTTTCGTAATAAGAGTTACTTTAAAAATTTTTATTATGTTGTGTAACTCAGAGATCTTTGAGCCAATCAAATCGAATGTCTGCTACGCTAGACAGATATCCATAACCTAAAATTTGTTTCTTATAAATTGCTTGTCCTAGTGCTCTTAAAAATCGGTAATAAATTGTACCTTTGAATAAGTTGCTATAATTCTTGACCTTGAAATCATTGATACATTAAATAGTAAAAGAAATTCATCAGGAAAATAAAAACATTTATAATCTGCAGTAATGTTCAAATTTATCAAATAAATGCAGAATTTTGTTTAAAAAATTGCAAAGATCATCAAAATTTAGATTTTTGTAGTTCTTCACAGATTTTTTGCCAAAAATCTGTAAAAATATTTAAAAAGTATAATATTCACAGATTATAATAAATCAGGAAATTAAAAATATTAATAATCTGTAATGATCTTCAAATTTATCAAATAAGTGCAGAATCTTGTTTAAAAAATTGCAAAGATCTTCAAAATTTAGATTTTTGCAGTTCTTTGCAGATTTTTTGCCAAAAAATCTGTACAAATTTTTTAAAAAGTATAATCTTTACAGATTATAATAGGCACCGCCTATTATAATCTGCGATAATCTCCAAAATTATAACTATGATACTTACCTGCTGGTAAGAACACAAGAAAAACAATAAACAAAACAAAACGATAAATAAATAAATAAACATGTTTTTTTATTCTTTTTTTTTTAATTTTTTTTATATTATCATTTTTTTATTTTTTTAAAATTCAAAATAAAACGATAGTGGGAATAAAAAGTAAATTTCCAGTTATTCCTATAATAAGAAATAACTGGATTTACTTTTATTCCCATATATGTATATACATACATAACACTCTTTTTTTTTATTATTTTAATGTATATTTTTTTTATACATTTTTTTT
>QKWP01000681.1:55416-118517 GCA_003550325.1 Gigaspora rosea
CTTGCATTCTTAAAATTTAGAAATTGCTGGAATGTGTTCTTGCAAAGTGTCAAAAAGCTGAGTTGGCTTGCGCAAAGTGCCAAAAAGTTGTTAGATTTCTTGCAAAGTGCCAGTGGTAAAGTATAAAAATAAAATAAAAAAATTTAAAAATTAAAAAATAAAAAAAAAAACAAAAAAATAAAATAAAACCAAAAAAAAACAAAAGGAAAATGAAGAAACAATGTAAAATTGATAGAAAATCTAAATTATAAACAAAAAAAATAAACAAAGATCTAATCAGAACTTATAGTACAATCATCAAAAATCATCAAAACATTTTGAAAATATTAGTCAAATGCATCCTTGATATGATCCAGGTTATAAATCGGCCTAAAATATTTCGAAAGTATTTGAAATATTAAAAAAAAAGAAAGAGAAAAAAAAAGAGAGAAAAAAAAAAGAGAGAGAAAAAAAAAGAGAGAAAAAAAAAGAAAGAGAAAAAAAAAAAGAGAGAGAAAAAAAGAGAGAGAGAGAAAAAAAAGAGAGAGAAAAAAAGAGAGAGGTGGGTAGTAAAAGAGAGGAAGGGTAAAAATAGGTCAAAACAGCCTTGATTTTTTTTTTAGAAAATAGTTTGTTTTTTTTTATTTTGTAGTATATATATTTATGATCTAGAACACATTAGGGTAGTAACAAAAATCAGATGATTTTTTTGGGGGTAAAAAAAGTTGAAATTATATGTAAGAACCCGACTATATATATATTAAGAAAGAGAGAGGTGGTAGGCCTCTGATAAAAAATAATCAGATGATTAATGACACAGCCTTTACGAATTAGATGAGCATAGGAAATTTTTAAAAATTTTTTTTTAGTTTTTTTTTTATCTAGTGATCCAGGTTGAAATTTTCATGACGGGTCAAAACACTATATAATTGTTAAAGATCTGTTAATCATTATATATCATTACAATTAAAAAGTGAAAAAAAAACAAAATAGAAGATTTAATTATAAACAAACGATCTAATCTGATCTTGTAGTACAGAATTTGAATATTGTTAAACAATTTTGAACTATTTTGAAAAATCAGTCTAATGCATGATTCAGGTTACAGATCTACTGATCCAGCTTGGTTTCCTAGTCCTAAAATATTTTGAAAGAGTTCGAAATATTCGTAATATATTTCAAAATATTTCGAAATTACTTTAGTAATATTTTGAAAATTTGATATTTTAAAATATTTCAAAATAATATTTTATTTATATTATGGTTCGTAAGACTTTACATAAGATTACACTATTATAAATTTGCTGATGTAAAAGCTTTTTCGCTAGTGGTGTCATCCATTTTAGTTGGTCTTTTGTTGCTGGCATGTTGCTATCATTAGGTGTAATTCAGTTTGGAATCACTTTCATTACTGGTGCATTACTTGGGCATTAAGTTTCTCAATTGTACAATGAAGTATCGATTTTTATTTTTATTTTTTTTGCTTAAGTGTTGTATTTGTGCAGTGATAATTTTTTTTAGATTGAGTAAATAACCATCATGCCTGTTGCGTTACTGGATATGTTCGTCGTTGGTGCTGAGTTTGTAATGCTATGTTTGACGCTTTTTTTATCAATTTGTTTGTTGTGCTATATGTTAGGTTTTCATGTTGGTTCCAGTATCTCTACGGCGTTTTATATAGTGTTTTTACAGTGTTTGTATGGCATTTGTACGGTGCCTTTATGGCATTTGTACAGTGTCTTTATGGCATTTGTATAGAGTGGTATCTTTATGGTATTTATGTGGTGTTTGTGTAGTGTCTTTATAGTATTTTTGTAGTGTCTCTAAAGCATTTTTGTGGAGTTTTTTTGTAAAATTTTTTTTAGGTTTTTTTTTTAATAAAATGTAATATTTTTTTAGTTTTTTGTTTTAATAAAAATATATTATTTTTAGGTTTTTTTTTTTGGTATTAAGGTGAGGTCTTGCTTATATCTTTATTAGTAATTTAGAATAGCTACTACATGGAGTAAAAGGGATTGAGCTGAGTTAGAAACACGACATCGAAGCAGCCTGTGAGACTGATTGCGAATGAACGAGCAAGAAAAAGCGGTGAAGTATACTTCTTTGTATAAATGCAAAATTTAAATTACATGCAAGAATTAAAGCTAAGACTAATTTATCTGCGACCTAAACCTACTAGAGTGGTCAAGACTCACCTAGTTTGATAAAGTTAAAATAAAATTTATAGGAGAACTATATTTAACCCAGTGGACAGCCCAAGAACTAATCTTCTTAAAAGCTGTACCAATAGGTGGACATGAATTTGGTTAATATAGAGTTGATCAGGTTGGCCACAAGGACAACTATATGTAAATGTTCTGCATAAAGATAGTTGCTTTTTGATTTGTGATATATTAGAAGTAGTAGAAGAAGGATAAGTAATATTATTAGTTTTTCGCTATGAAGCAAATTGGGAACAGTAAGGCTTCCACAATTGCTCATAGAATAATTCAGAGACTTGAAGAAGAATTTTTATAATAATTTGCGAAGCTAATTTAGGAGGTAAGTGAAAGGGTCTAAGATCTTGAATAAGATAAGAAGGAATTAAGCCTTTAAGTGTAGTTTGAATATAATAAGAAGAAAGTAGACTAGTGATAAGTAAAAGGCTGGGTGATTATAAATAGCTTGAATATATTGAGATATAGTATTTGAAGGAAGGTCTAAATCTGTAGAATTAATAGTATTAGTAATAGCAGTAAAAATAATCTGGCTAATATTGTTTGTACCAGAACAAAAAAGCTAGTGATTAGGGGAGTTAGGAGTGTTGTATATAAAGCAGTTGGTATTTGTAAATAGGTTAGGATAAATTAAGTGAAAGTGAGAGTATGAAGGTAGTTCATTTAAAAATAATTAAATTTTGAAAGCTTTAAGGTTGCTAAGTTTGAAGTTGGTAATATTATTTGAAGCTTTTTGATTATTATTGAAATATAACCAAGTGGAGTTCCAATCAAAATAGTGANAAATATAACCAAGTGGAGTTCCAATCAAAATAGTGAGTGAAGTGTGACCATTCATTTGTACATTGCTGAGAGGACTATAAAGCTATGATGTGATCTTTGCAAATATTTTTAATAAATCTTCATATAGGTTGTAAAACTTGGGTAGTTTCCCAATATAGAGTATGGAAAGGGATATAGGAGTTGGTATAGTTAAAGTTAAGAAAAGAAGCAAAGATATATTGATTGGCGAGTTGATCAGCACGATTATTGAAAGGTTATCAGAATGGGCCCAAACTTTGTGTAATATGGGTTAAATATTAAAAGATTTAATAATATTAAGGAGTGTATGCCATATAGGCCATGCAGTAAATTTGAATTTTTTAGGAGAGTTTGGATTAAGGTGTGTAAGTTTGATGTATTTGGATATAACTGATTGTGAATCAATAAAAATTTGAATAGTAGAGTTTCATGGTACAGTAGCAATAGCAGATAAATTTGAAATTAATTCAGTGTAATATGAAGAGGGCCAGGATTTAAGTTTGGCTGAAAACTCATTTACAATTTGATTGTTATGAAGTTGTACCCAACCAATACCCATAGAACATTGGCCAGTACAGATATTTTTAACAGAGCCATCTGTATAGAAGATAAAAGATGTATAATTATAATTGTTTTCAGCAAATGATTGTAATAATTGGGAAGTTTGGTTAAATAGAAAAAGATCAGAAATAAGTGGTCAAAGATACTTAAAGTTGAAGGTGTAGGGATAGTAAGAGGATGTTTAATAGCAGTAGAAAGAATAAGATCTATATAATTTATATTAAGATTAAGCTGCTTGTTTGCCCTATAAGGAAAGTGGTCTGGGATCGCACGGAAAAACAGTGTATAGGCACGTAGTCGAGTGGCATATGCTATGGGTCAGGTTCAGTGTATAAAATCTGGAAAAACATTTTTGTGCACATGTGCACATTGGAAAAATTTTATGGTGCACACTTTATAAAATTTGTATAAAAATTGTGTACAACCTATATGTTAATTAAGAAAATCTTTGTGCACATATGCACATCCAATTTAAAAAATTGTGCATACAAAAAAAAAATTGTACACATGAATTTTATTCACCGGTCGGGTTTGCACGTGCATGGTTCGAGTAGGAACAGGAATTGGCAGACTGTGTTGATTCGTATACACGTGCCAATTTAACGTGAAATCACGTAAATCATCCGTGCCTTTTGTAGCAGTTTACTAAGCCAATTGACACGTGCGATGGCACATGAGTGGAACGGGTAAATAAATATAAATTTATGGTCCACTTTCCAATAGACATTTTATTAAAAAAGAACTGAATAATAGTTGAAGTATATATATCTAAAAGCTAAAGCAACTGCAAATATATATCTTGCAAGGAATCTTTTTTTTTAAGATACCAGAGCAGGCTTACTTGTGAGTTTTTGAGATATTGCAACTTTTTTTAAAAAAAAACTGTTTGTGATTCTTTGTTCTTGTAGTACTATTGAAACGAGCCAGCATGTGTCATTTTTAACACGTGCCATTCTGTATAATTTTGACATGCCATTTGCATATGCGTGTATGCTATTCTGTATGATGTAATATAACGTGCCACCCTATTACTGTAGTATACATGACATTTTTAATCGTGCCATTCCGTAAAATGTGCCTATACATGCCACACAGTTCGTACTATCCCGTGCATATACACTAATTTCCTGTACCATACCCCGAACTACTTTTATTATAGGGTTAGTAGAATTCTACTATAAAAAAGTGTAAATATTGTAGCAGATATTTCAATTGTACATGCAAAGGAAATAAGGTTAGTATTAAAATTGCAGCCTGGGCAAGACATACAAGAAATAGGAGAAAGTGTGTATAATTGGAATTGTGAAGTATTAATATTGGTAGTCCAGTGAGTAATTGATATAGTATTTGAATGCTTAAAATATCTACGAGCTTTACCAATAATTATATTTTGGTTAAGATAAGTAAGAAACCATGATTGGGGTTTTAGAGGAATATGACAAGTATAATAGGCAAAAGCATTAATACCTTGGGGTTGGTAATTGCTTAAGATTGAACGGTAAATATTGTTTTCAATAATAGTTTCCTCTAGAAAAGTAAACCAAAGTAGTTGTTTACTAGTAGGTAAATAGTGCACTCTGGGTGAAAAATGTTTCCATGAAAGAAGAGTTTGATTATCTGCAAAGCAAAGTTGTTTTAAGTAAAGAATTTGTTTATGATGAAGTTGTTGTTTGAATGTTTTGTATTTAGGGTGGTGCTGCAAAATTTGTTTAAGTGGAAAGCTTCTACTATTAATAACATTAGGCCAAGTAATATTTGGATTTGCTATAATATTGATTTCTAGTCTTTTAAGCAAAAAAATAATCTTAAAAGTAGTAGTTAATCTATTAGGTCCATCAATATTAGAAGAGTGGTGTTGTAGTATATTAATTGTTAACCATAAGTTGTTTTGGAGTTGCTGTAATCTAATATGAGTAGAGATACCTAATAAATTAGGATCATTGATTCATATTAAAAAGTTAGAAATATGGTGTTGAAGTTGTATATCCATATATTGTGTATATTGTATAAATATGGATTAAGCATAGTGCTATTTTGGAGTAGATTTGATAAATATAATTTGTGTTTGGCAACAGTTAAATATTGTAATAGAATTTTAGTACAAGTAGAGAATGGAAGAACTATATTATGTAATCGATATTCTAAAGTAGGAATTATAACAGTATTGATAATATAGGTAATTTGTTTGTCTGTAATTGTTTGGTATTAGCAGTTTGTATGAGATATGATGCTCCAGCTCAAATAAGTTTAATTTGTTTTGTATTTTTGTTATCAAGAGTAAACCAGCATCCAAGAAATTTGAAGGGTTGGTTAAAGGATAAAAGAGGTAGTAAATGATTAAAATATAATATGGAGGTTGTACTTTTTTGATTAGAACAGAAAATAGATTTAGTAGGATTAATTTGTATATCTGCTATTTGGTAAAAAGAAGCAGCAGCAGAAATAATTGATTGAAGTTCTGTTAAAGATGAAGCAATCTATAAAGTATCATCTATATAAGCTAAAACAGATATAGAGCATTTAAGATGATGTGTTTGTGATAAAGTAAGATTGGTTTTCCAGAAAGTTTGTAGAGTATAACCAGTGAACTAAGTAGCAATATAGCTAATAAGTGGATCATAGTAAATTCTCCAAAAAGGGCTGTTATAGTTTCTCCTTGATTAATACCATTTTTAACTGAGTAAAAATTAATAAGACCCAGATTTGTAATTACTCGATTGTGTTGGTTAAATAGAAGATTAGAAAGGATATTAATAAGTGGTGATGGCATACAAATACAGAATAGTAATTTAGTAAATAGATCAAATTGAACAGAGTCCTAGGCTTTGCTCATATCTTGGGATATAAGCCAAAGTGGCTTGTGGTTGCAATTAGAATCTTCTATAATATTATTAAAAATATATATGAGTATAGCAGTACTATTACCAGGCAATGCAATATAGTTGTAAGATAAAAGAATATTATATTGTATAAATATTTTATTAAGCCTATTAGTAAGAAGTTTGGTATAAAGTTTTCTAATATGCTCTACTAAACTAATAGGTCGGGTATTAGTTAAGTTGGCATCAAAAATTGGTTTTTTGGAGATAGAAAAAATACAACACTCTTTCCATTGTTTGGGAACAGTTTGGGCTATTAGATATCGATTAAAAAGAGATGTAATAGCAAGTAAACAATTATTTTCAGAATGTTGATCATTTCATAACTAATTCCAGAAGGGCCACATGCTTTGTTATTGGGAAGTTGAGATAAAGTATCAAGAACTTCTTCAATAGTATAAGAGTGAAGAGTTTAGAATACCAATTTGAATCAATATTCTGTTTTGGAAGATATTCATTTGCCCAGTACGAATTGAATAAGTGGTTATTAATTTGTCTAGGTGCAGTCCATTGGTCAAAATGGTTCTGAATATGTGTTTTAATAATTGAGGGCTCAGTAATAATAGTATTATTGCTTTTAATATTGTTAATTCTAACAGGATCTTTATGTCAGTTAAGAATACTATTAATCATAGATGTAGGCTGAGTAACCAGCTTAAAACATCTGGTATTAATAGATTCAAGTATTTGTTGATGTGTATATTTAATGTTTCTAGATTATGTGCATGATATAGACTCTTCCATACTTCTTTGGCATTAGTAATCCAATCAGGTATAAGACTTGATAGTGAAGGGATTGGTAGAAGTTGAAGTTGATGTATTGAATTTGGGCAAGTAATTGTTAAATTGTAATGAAGAGGAATAGATGTACCAGAATTAAAAGAGTATTTTATTTGCTTAATAATACTATTAAGTTTTTTAAGATTATAGTGTAAAAGGGTAGCTTTGGATGAGAAGGAGTGCTAAAAGTTACGCACAGCAAATTTTTTGTTAGGAATATATATAAATGATGCATTAATAATGCTAGTTTGTAGTTTATACCAAGTAGTTTTAAGTGATTCAGAGGTAGAAATAGTAGAAGGTATGTTATGGGATATGAGATTAAGTGAAACTTGGTCAGCAAAAGCCTGCCAGATCTCATTTGTTATTAGTTTTTGGTTAAAGATTCTTCTACGCGTTTTGCATTAGGTCTAGTATGTCCAGTAAATGCATAGGGAAAAGATCAGCGAGATATGAGAATCTTGTAGTCACCAGAGGTTGAAAGCTGAATCATCAATTTCAAAGAATAGTAAATAAGGTAGGAGAGGATTATGGGTCCAAATAAAATCTATTTCACCTTGGTATCTAGAGCTATACCAAGTAGGTTGGGATGAGTTAGTGTGAGATACCAAGTTGGACGTATAATTATAAGAAAGGAATTGGAGTAATTTAAATTTAGAGTTACTAGTTAGAATAGAGTTAGCAGAGCATTAAAGTCTCCTAAAACAATTGGTTGTATATTTGAAGAAATTGCTTGTTGAATCCATTGAATAATAGTATCTTGGATTTGAAGTCTCTCTTGTGAGTTATTAGAGAGTAGATAAATAGAAATTATATGAAATTTAAAATCATGTTTAAAAAATAAATCAATAGCTATTGCATAGCCAAGATATATAATAATATTATAAATATGAGGGGTAGGGTGGTTGTGAATCATAATGGCTGTATCTGCTTTAGAGCTATCAGTACAGGGCCAAAGTAGGTATAAAATTGGGTTTTTGTGGGTTTGAATGTAAAAGGTGCACTAGAAAGCTTAGTTTCAGTAATACTAATAATAGATATACAATAATTTTCCTAAACTTGTTTTTTGGTAATGTTATTAAAACCTTGAACATTATGTATGCAAATTGAAAGATCAAGTGGAATTAATGAATTGTTATTGTTAGAAGGAGGATAATTTGATTTGAGTGGAACATTATTAAAAAGATAAAAATCCTCAAAAGGTACAAAGAGTGATCAGGTAGAAGATGTTCATGTAGTAAATAAATATGTGCTTCTGGAAAATAATAGTTAATTCTGCTATATTTAATAGAGATTCTGATATACTGTTGTTAATAAAACATTGGATATTCATCTTGTAAGTAGGTTAAAAAGAAGCCAACAGTTTGTAGTAAAGATAAAGATTGTAATCTGTTATAGTATAAAAATTTGTTGTAGCATATTAATGGGTCATAAATTTCTGGTAAATTTGAATGGGAATTGGTATTTGTTTCTTCTATAGTATTAGTATATATAGTTGATATATTGAGATTGTTGTCAGATTCATCTGGTAACAATGTATATTCATCGTATATCTCTTGTTCTATAGTATAGATAGAGCTATGTTGTTGTGTAGATAATGATAGATGAGTATGCTATTGGAGTGGTACTTCAGTGTGACATGATAATATGATATCTAAACTACTAGGATTAATTTCTGTAAAGGCGCTTGCCATTTTAAGCTCAGTTTTCACAGCTGTGCAGGATACTATAGCATGTCCTGTACATTGGGTCTGGCCATTATAAACCTGGTCCTCTGCATAAATAGACTTAACCACCTGTTCACTTACATTATTCTTTTCTGAAAATGGTCTACTAAAAGTGAAGAACGTTATTATATTAGAAGTGGTGGCTGATTATTTTTAGTTTTTTTTTTTAATAAAAATATATTATTTTTATTATTTTTGTGAATTTTATATTATGTATTTGCAATAAATTATATTATTAAAAATATATAAATATTTGAATGTATTCTTATTTTTTACAATTTGCGCAGAAAATTAAAAAAACTTCTTCAATAATCACCAGCAGGGTCGCAAAACTGCATTAATTTTTAATAATTGCTTTTTTTAGCTCAGAACTGTACAGTTTGTGCAGATTTGTATCAATCTATAATTTGTGCAAATTTTAAAAAATTTTTCTTTGCAGACCACAGGCAGGGTTGCAGATCTGCATGGATTTTTAATAATTAATTTTTAAAAAAATCTGCGCAGATCTGCACTATAAAAACTTCTCCGATGTTAGTTATTAATCAATTACCCATATTTATAAAACATTGAAATATTGATTTTCACATTTATCAAACAATTGTAATTTGTCATTGATCCTTGTGACATCACATGACCATCGTTAAGAAAATTAACAATCAAGCCCAATAAAAATAAGTGGATTAGTATTATTCAAATATTAAACCAAAGGACATTACAACCCAGTGATAAAACCTATACTCACTCTAGAACCTTGTGACTACTGTTATTAGAGTTTCAATAAAGTGGTAGAGTTAGTTTAAGTTAATAACAGTAGTTGTAGACAGGGTTGTTAATTTACCATAATTTTTAAAATTTTTTGGCAAATTTACCAGGCAGTTTGGTAAATTACTGGTAAATTTACCCTTAGTTATTTTAAAATAGAGTTTGCATAATATAAAATTATGTATACATACTCAACTTTTAAGTATATTTTTACAAAATACAATTTTGATTATTACATAATAAACAAAGTTTTTTATTTGGTTTAATTTCTAATAAAATATTTATTATTAATTAAAATTAGTATATGGCAAATTTTAATTTCAAAGCTAACACATTATTAAGAGTAATGCACATTATTTATGATTAGTAAAAATTTATCAAATGTTAAATATTTATTTACCGAATACATGTTACATAAATGCAAAATAACTTTTTGAAATTTGATTGGTCAAATTTAGACTTAATATTTTTTAATATATGTATGTGGGTAAATTTACTACATTTTTGGTAAATTACCTGGTAAATTACCGTAATTTACTAAGGGTGGAAACATTTATCAGGTGATTTCCACCTCTTAAGAGAGTACTCCCCTCCCCCCACCTGATACCAAACTAGCCAATCAAATTCAAGCTAATAATATATACAAACCAGACCCAAACCAAACTTAGTCAAGTTTGAGTTTGGTCCAGATTTGGTCCAAAGTCTGCAGGCTAGTCTTAGTTTAAATATGTTTATATGTATATTTTGGCGCTGAACAAGTTCTTAATGTATGAAGTTAAATTAATTAGTAAAATTTCTTTAATCATAAGATTTTATAAAATTTTATTAATAAAATTCTATAAAATCTTATAGTTCACAAATTTTTATTAAATAATTCTAACTTTATGCACTAAGTAACCTTGTATAGCATCCAAATATACATCAAATCGGCATAATTATTTTTATTTTACTTGAATGTTAGATATTAGATGCATAATTTTTGATTTTTGATCAAAAAAGTCAAATTTAAGCATCTTTTCTTCAAATTTCAAGTAAAATAAAAAAGATTATGCCGATTTGATGTATTTTTAGATGCTGTACAAGTTTACTTCGTGCATAAAGTTAAAATTAATTAGTAATATTTTGTAAATCATGAGATTTTATAGAATTTTATTAATAAAATTCTATAAAATCTTATAATTTGCAAATTTTTATTAATAAATTCTAACTTTATGTACTAAGTAAACTTGTTTAGCATCTAAAAATACATCAAATCGGCATAATTATTTTTATTTTACTTGAAATTTGGAGAAAAGATGCTTAAATTTGACTTTTTTTGATCAAAAATCAAAAATTATACATCTAATATCTAAAATTCAAGTACAGTCGTCCCTCTCTATAATCACCAAGTCCGTCACACCTTATTTTGGTGATTGTAAAGAGGTGTGACTATAAATAAAATACCTCATTATGGTTATCTATAGGCGAAATGTGGCGTGCTTCTATTTAAAACTTTTTTCTTACTAAGTTAACGATACATGCCCACTAATTGAAAGTTGTAGAGCTCGTCGAGACGCATCTAATGGTGGTTAGATCATTCATATCGGGCCAGTGTATGGCGAGATATCATCGAAAAACGATTGGACGACTATATAAAATCTCTATGTAAACAATATAAGAGATTTTATATAGTCGGCCAATCGTTTTTCGATGATATCTCGCCATCCACTTGGTCGATTTGGATGATCTAACCACTGTTAGATATGTCTCGACGAGCTCTACAACTTTCAATTAGTCGGCATGTATCATTAACTTAGTAAGAAAAAAAGTTTTAGATGGAAGCACTCCACATTTCGCCTATAGTGATTTTTATATGTAATCTCCGGCACAGATTTTTATATAGTCGGCCAATCGTTTTTCGACGATAACTCGCCATCCACTGTGCCGATTTGGATGATCTAACCACCATTAGATGCGTCTCGACGAGCTCTACAACTTTCAATTAGTGGTCATGTATTGTTAACTTAGTAATGAAAAACTTTTTAATGGAAGCACTCCACATTTCGCCTATAGGAGCACTCTCCAGTTAACAGGCAGATTATCAATTAATAGATAATTTTAAATATACGTGAATATGAAAATTGGCCAATCAGATTATATAATCCATATTTAGTTAAAAATTGGTGACTATAATGAGGGTTTTTTTATTAAAAAAATTGTTAAAAAATCAAATTTTCTTAGTGATAGTGATTATAAGCGATTTGTGACTATAATGAGGTTTTTTGCTATGTTTGAGTCCATCGCACAAAATTGGGTGCTTAATAGAGTGTGACTATATGGAGTATGACTATAGGGAGGTCTGACTGTAAAATAAAAATAATTTACTTAGTGCATAAAGTTAGAATTAATTAGTAAAATTTGGTGAATCATAAGATTTTATAGAATTTTATTAATAAAATTCTATAAAATCTTATAATCCACAAAATTTTACTAATTAATTCTAACTTTATGCACTAAGTAAACTTGTTCAGCATCTAAAAATATATTAAATCAGCAGAATCTTTTTCATTTTACTTTAAATTTGAAGAAAAGATGCTTAAATTTGACTTTTTTGATCAAAAATCAAAAATTATGCATCTAATATCTAAAATTCAAGTAAAATAAAAATAATTATGCCGATTTGATGTATTTTTGGATGCTAAACAAGTTTACTTAGTGCAAATCATTTTCAGAGATTAATATAAAATAAAATTTTAATATTTTTAATTATTATTATTAAAAATTTTATATAGTAATTTTGGACAATTTTGATTGGCTAATAAAACTATATTATATAGCACCTGATAGTCCCTCTGACCCCTCTCCCTAAAAAATCAGGTGATAAATGACTCTACCCTAATGGTAATTTACTACCTAACAACCCTGGTTGTAGAGTACTTATAGTGATATGCTGCATATAGTTCTATACGTACTATTAGGGTTCCGCAAATTTGATTAGATTTTCAAATATTTGAATCAAATTTTTGATTTGATTTGACAAATATTTGATTTGATTTGACAAATATTTGATTTGATTTGACAAATATTTGATTTGATTTGACAAATATTTGATTTGATTTGAAAATTACTTTAAAATTCAAATTCAAATCAAATTCAAATTCAAATATTTGAATCAAATCAAATTCAAATCAGGGTCAATTTGATTTGATTGGAATTTGAGGAACCCTACATACTATACTGTACGTACTATATACTAAAATTTTTGCTGATCACTTGTTTAGCCAGTCAGATGCCAGAAAAGAACTATATGTACAGTATGTACTGTACATACTGTATGTACTGTACGCTAAAATTTTTCAAGTATCATATCACTAGGTACATAAGTATTTTTTACTCACAATGTACCTAACAAATTTCTAATTTAAATTACCATGTGGCTATAAAATATGTTTAAGACTTAATTCTTCTATATATTGTTATATTAGAAACTCTATAAAAAAAATTAAGAAAGTGAGTGACTAAAGAATTGATCATATGATCGATCATAAAATCGATCAAATTTGGATCGATAACTAATTTTAATCGATCATAATTTGATCAATTAAACATTTGAGCATGTTATAGATAATTGATCATATGATCGATCAAGAAAACCTTTACCAATCAACATTTCTACTGGCCAGAAATTATATTATAAAAATTGCATTTTTATTAGCCCATACAAAGTTAATTTTTTGTCTTACATAACATGCTATTCCAAAATTCAAATAGGCACATCTGATCTTTTTTTATTTTTTTATTATTTTTTTAATTTACTGTAAATTAATAAACTCATATTACACATATAATACTACTCGCAAAGTTAATTTTTTTGGTTTGCATAACATGGAATCAAAAATTTTTTTTGAATCTATTGGTCAACTCCAGAAAATTAAGGTCAAGATCAAGCAACACTGGGGAAAAATTAAATAACAAAAATGGAATAAACAGTACAGTTAGGATTAAAAAAAAGTTTTTTGAAAAATTGGATTAGCAAGTTATGCAAAACGAAAAACTTACTTTGCATAGCCTTACCGAAAATTTACTTAATTTCAATAATTATTTGAGTTATCTAAGAATGTAATACGTAATATGTATCATATAGTAGATCAAAGTCAGATAAAATATCTCTATCATTATCAGACTGCCTTAAGATTCAAATTGTATTTATTGTTTTTTTTTTTTTTTTTAAAAGAGAAGTCTATCCTCTATATTCTTTATTAATTCAGCAAATTGTATACATATCCCTTAGTTTGTACTACTTCGCAGACAAATTTGTCTGTAAACTTACTATAAATATACCTCTGATCTATTTTTTAATTATTTAAAATATTTAAATAAAATTTTAAAATTTTCGCAGGCAAATATGCCTGCATAACAAAGCAAGGGATAATAATTACATATATAAAAGTACTATACTAGGGGATATAAGGTAAAAGCTAAATTTACTCTCGACATATTCTTTGCTAGAATAGTCATAGACCTCTAGGCTGTGAGTAAGAATTGTAATGATATATTATTAGATGTAATATATTTAATTGATTTAGGTTGATGTAGGTAGATAAGAGGGTTGTTGGAAGTAATTGAGGGGTTGGCATTGGTATTGGATTAGGCATTCCTGTTGAATAAGTTGATTGCCTTGAAGGTAACCATAAGTCTTTGTATATATATTCTATGATTGCGTAGTGTATCACAGAAGCGTGTTTTGTTTGGAGTTTTAGTGACGTAAATGGGGCTCGTGATGTATTTGTAATTATGCCAAAGAGAAGTTTCTTTTTGGTATGTAAATCTAAAAAGTTATCTATGAATAAATCGAGTGTGTTAGTGGTTGTTGAATTTTGTTAGCAAATTCTATTATTATTCATTTTATTCTTGTGCAGGGGTTATGGTAATTTGCAGTGCAAGTAATTATATGTGAAATATCTTCTGATTCAGTATAGCATCGAGGGCATAAGTGGTTAAAGTGTTTGTTTGGGTGGCGGAAATATAGGATTAGGTGGGTTGGTAGCTCCTCGGCTAACTGTTTCACTTTAAAGTTTTTCAAGTTAGAACGTGCCAGAAAATTGTATTTATTGTAATCTATTTCAATTTTATTGTTTTTACTTAATATTCTATTTAGTGGTAACAATTCACCAAAAATTACTTTATAGACAACTTAGTTCGCAAAGAATTTAATTTCAAGTAAGGTTATTTTATAGTCGATTTATTTACAAATAAGTTTGTTTTACTAGCAGTTATATCAATAATATCAGATTTCAAAGACAAATTAATTCTAGTTATTGTCATTAGAGTTAAATTTAAATTTACCGTAAATTCTCAAAATATTGGACATGGCGTTGTTTTGAAAATTTATAGTAAAGCTGGTATAATTTATGAAGAAATCATTGGCTAAATATATTATCAACAAAATGAATTCATTTGTAAATTAACTGTCTGTAAAATATTCTTGTCTGTAAATTAATTGAACTAAGTATCTATAAAGTGATTGTTAGTGATTTAATACGAGATATATAACAAAGCATACAAAGATAAAATGAAATAAATTTTAAACTGCTCATTTGTAATAAAGTTGACCAAAATTATGACAAGTATTATAATGTTGGGCAACATTATTGTAATCATTGATTACCATAACAATAATGATTTTATTAGTAGAATTTAAGAGTTTTTTTATTACAATAAAAAAATAAAATATCAAAAAGTATAAGTATTACACAATATATATAATCGCAGAATTAATATAAATAGAAAGAGCAAAAGTTAGTCTTTGAATATAACAAATAAAGAGAAAAGAAGCATATAATAAAGATACTTATATCTAAAAGTTGTTTCAGTGTGTGTTTTGTTCCAAGTGAGATGTTTATAAATTGATGACCAGTTGAGAAAGATAATAGTTACATCTATAACTGTCTAACTCTGTGATATGCAACATTCCTAGTTTTAGTGTAAAGCTACTCTCATTATAATATAACAGAATGAAACTGAGTTGTGAAATAGTGAAATCTGCTAAGGTAGTAAAATTCATCTTTATTATAATAAAAAATATAATAAAATGCAGTTTACCTACCCTAACACAATCTACAAAGCAGATTTGCAGATTTCACTATCTCATGACTCAGATTTCATTCTGTTCTATTATAATTACTACAAAATTCATTATGTGTCAGAATAATTATACTTTAAACGTAACATACTACATAAAAACAAATACTTTGCTCCTCACAATTTAGCTTCACTTTTAGTTTAGTTATAATTAATTTTATTTATTTTACAAATATGCAAATATTCTAAAGCTTATAATTTATTGAGCCAACAATTGACTTGCTAAAAAGGTAAAAATTTTACTTTTTTCACTTCTAATAAATCCTTTACATACAATTACTTTAGTACTTACAATTATATTGAAAAAACCTGATTATATAAAAATCTAGAATACTTCTATATAACAATAGAATAATGCATGTTTGTGAAATTTCTATAAATGAATATTGTTTGAAAAGTATTTCACTTATCCTAAATATAGTAATAAAAGGTTAAAAGAATAATAGATTGATAAGAGCTAATACATTTAAGCAAATTGCTTTATTGCACATTGTTTTAATTTACTTTGAAGTAGTTAGGAGTTATTAAAATTTATAATTTATTGGGCCAATGATTGAATGGCTAAAAGGTAAAAATTTTACTGTTTTTTACTTCTAATAAACCCTTACATATCAATTACTTTAGTACTTATAAATATATTGAAAAATCTGATTACATAAAAATCTAGAATACCTTAACATTTAAAAAAAAAATCTAGAATGCTTCTATATAACAATAGAATAAAATATGCATCTTCATAAAATTTTCTATAAATAAACATCATTTAATTTCAAGCAGATTAATTTATTTAAAAGTATTTCACTTATTCTAAATATAGTAATAAAAGGTTATAGTTTGATAGCGTCTAATACATTTTAAGGAAGTTATTTTATTGCGCATTGTTTTAATATCAAATTTACTTCGAAGTAATCAGGGTTATTAAAAACATTAAATAAGAATAGCAAAATATTTCTAATGTATTAATATATTAAATAACTTTAAATTATATACTAATAGTTTGAATTTTATTTGTAAATCATAATATTCTGAAAATTATATAATTAATATATAAAAAATAATTACTTTAAATAAAGTGAATATATTTAAATATATTTGTTGTTAATTAGAAATAATTAAAAATAAATTGATATATGCAAAATAATTTGATTATATTAGAATTATTTTGAAAATATTTAATTGGTGATTCGCCAGTCAGCTGAAGAATGATCATAGTGTAATATGACGCAAATTACTATGTAAATCACATATATAGTAAATATGGCCTTCGTCCAAGGAAAACTTTTTTTTATACTAAGCTAATCATTCTTGTCGATTAATTGAAAATTGTAGAGCTCGTCATTGCGGTTCTAACAGTATTAAAGTATCCAAATCGGCCCAGTGATGCCAAGATATCCTTAAAAAACGCGTCAACAACTATAGAAAATCACTATATAAACAATACATTGTTTATATAGAGATTTTCTATAGTTGTTGACGCGTTTTTTAAGGATATCTCAGCTTCCATTAGGCCGATTTGGATGATTTAACTACCGTTAGGACCACAATGAAGAGCTCTACAATTTTAATTAGCCAATAAGGACGATTAACTTAGTATAAAAAAAGGTTTCCTTAGATGAACGTTAGAAATTTTTCATATTCACTATATATGTTATTTACATAGTGATTTGCGTCACATTATACTATGATCATTCATCAGCTGACTGGCGAATCACCAATTAAATAAATTTAATTTCCTATTTTCCTCTTCATAATTTCCTATCAACTTCATTTGACACATTAAATTCTCTCTTCTATACATATTCCATATCTCATTTATTACATTTTCTGCTTAATCTTTAATATAACTAAAACCTTTTGCATTTTTTTTATTTTATTTTTTATTATATATTTTTATAATATATATATTATATATACAAATGTCTATTCAAAAATTAGAAAAAGGTAAAAAAATGTCTGCTAAAAGATGTGAAGATTTCTTTAAAATGACGCTTAGGATCTCATTATTTTTTATGAGCACCAATAATTAAAATTCAATAATATAATTTTTTTTTATTAATTTCTATTTATAATATTTTTAAATTAATCTACTATTTAAAATAATTTAAGAACAAATTACTTTGGCTAAAATTAAAGATATGCTTATTGGGCTATCTAAAAAAGTTGATAGGTTGAAGCAAAAGATTTCGAATTTGGATAGTTGTATGTCGAAAGATCTTAATCTTTTGAATGAAACAAAATTCATTAAATAATTATTATTTTTATCAGTTGTTTATAATTAATTTAATTAAAGTTAATAATATTTTATTTTATAGAAAATAACTAATTGTAAACAGGGTGTTTGAACACAGGTATAATAATTTTTATAAATTAAAAGATTTTTTAATAAAATAAAAAATAATTTAATTAATATTAGTGTTAGGGTAAGAAATGGGATAGTGCAGGGGGCATAGTTTATACCGAAATTTTACAAGGAATTTTTTTTTCTTAGAGCCCATAGATTGTTTTTTAAGCAAAATTTTAAGATACAATTAATTTTTGTTTTTCTTTATATTTGTTGTACAAAAAATGATCTGCATACTGCATTTTTCTATATGATCTGTGTAGTACAGTGTTCAAACACCCTGTGTACAAATAGAAATGCTTTATTTTATAATAGCAAACTTGTACAGCAATAGCTAAATGACTAATTGTAAAAAATATTTACCCAATAGAGGAACAATTTGAAGTTGCAACTAAGAAATATCTCATAGAAATGAAGCAGATTTTTACAAAGGAATGGAGAATAGAGATTGGAATACATATTATGAAGATAAATTTACAAAATCTGTAAATTTTTTATAAATTCAATCACATTCACAATGTGTTAAATTATTGCATTTCGTTTTTTTTTGAATCTTTTCATTATTTTTATATTTTTTATCTAATTTTCAAATTATTATTGTTATATGTCACTTTTTTGATTGTTTTCATTTTATTATTTTTTACTTTTTTTGTTTTATTCATTTTTCATATTTTTAAGTTTTTGTTGCTTATTTTTAATTTTTTTATTTATTTTAAATTATTGTTTTTTAAAATATCAATGTATTTCAAACTAATTCAAACTGCTTTAAATTAAATTTGCATAAATTTATTTTTTAGCTTCTAGCTTAGCATTGATCTTGCAGAAGTCGGGTTTCTTCAAAAATTAAACAATTAGTTTTTGCCGTTTTTGGGAAGACCTTTTAGGCCAGGATCTTGAATAATTTATATGAGATCATATTTGAAAAATTGCTAATAGAGGCCTATTTTTTAAAAAAGGTTATATTTGAAAGTAGGTATTGAATAAAAAGGTTATATTTAAAAACAGCTAAATGGCAAATAAGGTATATTTAAAAGAATACTAATGGGGTATTTTTATAAATCTTATATTTGAAATGTGCTAATGAAAATTCATAACCCAGCAAGTAATAAATACAAAAATAGAAAAAGCAAAAGTTGGAAAAAAGCAAAAATTAGATAAAAATTAATCAAAATGGCTTTTTTTTTTGTATTTCAAAAAAAGTTAATGGTGAGTAAAAGTTTGATCTAATGTTTGATATATAGCTTATATATACCAAACCAAAGTGCTAACCAAAAAAATTTTTACTATGATGCTCAAATATAACCTCACTTAGATTGTTCGGAGTCCTCTTAGACCCAATTAACACAAATATCATACCGCAAACTATTATGGCTGGCATGAAACCAATCCTATAAAACAAAATTATACTATAGAAAGCTTTTAAATCTATAAATAAAGATAATACCACCAAGATCTACTTTACATGCATACTTGCGAGGCATGGCCAGCAGCTACACCCACTAATATGAATTGGCATACACAATAATAGTATGCCAAATGCCAAATATTGCTAAACAAACATTATAAAAAGCTTACTATGTCTCTTATTCTCTTTACAATTCACATATTTCTGATTTTTATCAGGTTAATTTGCAATATTTGCACTATGCTAGGATAATTTGTTTGTGCCTTTCTTATCTTCAAGCCTCCTGCCAACACAACCTCATTCTGAAGATACTAGTCACTATAAATAAAACAATAATTTTTTTACTTTTTTTATTTCTTTATATATTTGTTTTTTTTATATACATTTTTATATTTTTTTTGTTTTATTACATATATATTATTGTTTTTTATTTCTATTACATTTTTATAATTTTTATTTTATTTTATATATATCATATTTTTTGTTTTTACATTTTTATATATTTTTTATTTTTATTCTTTTTTATGTTATTATTAATTTATATTTATAATATTATTATTTTGATTTTTATTTAATATATTTTTTTCATTTGTTTTAATATTTAAATATTATACTTTAATTTTGTCAAAGTTTAATCAATTCAAATTAATTCGAATTAGTTTAGGTCTATGAATATCACAGAGATTTAATTCTAATATTTTATCACATGAAAATATTAAATATAATTAAATAATATAAAATATTTTAAAATATTTTTAAAAAAATATAAAAAAATTTAATTTTATTAGAAGATATATGTATTTACAAATAATCATTAGTTTTATTAAAGCATGGAATTATATGAACATTATTTTTAATTGCTTCAATATTAACTATATTAATATAATCTAAGTCTAGGACATCCATAATGATATTGATTCTGTGTAGACTTAAAATTATACTACTGAATTAATGCGAGATTATCCAGATTTCCTTCAGTAGTTTCAACTTTGATTAATAAGTATATCTAAAAATTAAATATTAAAAATTTAATATTTTAAAAAATCTAAAAAAAATACAACAAATACTGTACCTGTCCATAAAAAAATCCTTCATCTGTCAAATATTCAAATAGTTCTTTAAAATTTATAGCAACTACTATATTGCTATACTAGGCTTTTCCAAAAAATTATCTGTTGCTCAAATTATCTGTTATAAGTCCATTTTCTAAAGTTACTAATACAATAGTACACAAAATTCTCCGATACTTATCAACCCACTGGTGCTGCTCTCGAATATTTGATCCTGGTGGAATTGTAGCTTGTTGGTAGTCCTGTCGATTAAACCACAACTTTTAATCTGGGCCACAACGAAGAAGATGGTCTTGTGGAACTTGACCTTGAGTTGGGAAGAAATGTAAGCCGAAGAATGTATCCGAAAGCATGTGGTAATCGAGGTGGTGTAACATCGATTTTTCAGTTATGTAGATCCTTTCCTAGAATCGGATTCCCAGCAGTAAAATCTGTAAAAGCTGTAAAAGTAGCATAAAAAGTAAAAGTGATATTGCTAATATACGAATTAAAGCAGGGAAAATCAGTATTAACAGTAGAATCATTTTAATAATTGTTCTAAGTATAATGAGTATAATTTACCTTAAGTAATAACAAGTATATAATAAAGGCCTTGCCCCAAAGAAACATTACGAGTTGTTTGGTTAATAATAAACTACTGTCCTATTACCCCCACATTCATTGAATAAACTAACGATCTACTACTAAGTGGCATAGTAGTACGATCTTTTATCAGTATTTCTTGTGCACGTTGTGAGGTGTAAATGTTTCTAACAAATAATAATAACTATAACTAGCTACTTTTCTATCCTAAACTATCAGTACTATATATCCACAAGACTTAAATCCTAACGCAGTAGGCAGGAAAGAGGCGTTGATTGACTTGGTCTGAGAGTTAGGGCTTAAGGTTTTGCTGCGGCATTTCTGAAATAAGATAAATATTTCCTATACATATCAGTGGATCGGCGTAATTGGGTCTTTTTTCGATAAACTGTTACATAAAAATTTGCTCCTAAGTAAACGTTGAAAAACTAACAAACGAAGTACTTGTTACAACAAACAAAAGAGCCTTTTTGAAGACTAGACAAGTTAAAAAACCAATAAAACTTAATAAAAGAGCTAAGCTAAGCTATAAAAAGAAGTACTTTTATCGTTTGTTAAAATATTAAGGTGTTTTAGGATGGGTTGGGCATTGAGAAATGGGTTGGTAACTATCAAGGGTAAATTCGGAAGCTAATTTTCAAAAAAATGGCCTTTTTAATATACTTTTGGCTTATAATTAAATACATGAATTTCGTAATTTTCTACGTACTTAATTAAAAATACAAAGCTGGTTAAAAAGGCCGTTTTTGTGAAAATTCGGTTTGTAATAAATTTTCGCGTAAAATTTTTTTGATAATCCTCGATCATGATTGGTCGAGCCGACATGTTACGTCGATCTGCCGATATGCTATATATTTCTGGTATTGCTTTCTTTATTAAGAAGGCAATAATTAATATCTTTCTTTCTTTCTTTAGTTTGAAAATAGTCGATTTTAGTCGTGAACTGGATTTACGGTATCAAGGGACAAGAGCAATCGGGTTGCCGATTGGAGTTGATGTAATTTTCCAATCTGGTTTGAGGATGATCCTACGTGTTGGCAGAGTACAGAAATTAATTAGCGGGGTAGTTAATTGTACGATAAATAAGGTAATCAATGATCTAATCAATACGGGTTTTTATATAAATTGATTTTGTTGATTACTAAGCCTTTTATTCTTTTATGCTTTTAGTTGATAAAATCGGGTTTTACGATATTCTCAGGGTTACGATTAATATGAAAGGGATTTTTGGGGTACAAAAATGTCAAAGTTTCGAAGGGAAGTTTGTCTTTACTTTCAGTTGAAAAATTCAAAGAAAACAACTACTAACACTTCTTCTCTTATTTCGAAGGTTATTCTTGAACTCCACACTTGAGTTAGCTTTATTTGAATGACAAGAGGTTAGGTATTTATACTTTTTACATTGCTGCGTTTTCTTACAATATTGATATAAATTTATCAAGTCCTAACTAGTTTTTTCTATATTATATTTGATATCCTTGATATATCAAATTTATTTGATATATTTAATATATCTAATATATTTGATATATTTGATATATCTAATATATCTGATATATTTGAGATATTTGATATATTTACTATCTCAGATTGTCGAACCGGGTTAGGGCAGGTAGGGACGTACTATATTTCTAGGGGCTTATAGTATTATACACTATACTCAAGGGGTCTTATACTTTAAATATACATAATGGTATAACGAAAAAAAACTATATACTTTTTTATATATAAAAAGAAAACTAGAATAGATATTTCAAGGAGTCGGGAACCCTGATGCTTCTCACAATTTTTTCCAGCTTATTTACGAGTTCCACGAGTAACTTCTTACAATAATTCTTGGTACTCAGCAACGGTCAAGTGGCGGACCAAGGTGATGGTAGTGTACTTGGAGCAGTACAATTGTTCCACGCTGTGTCCTTCGAAGATATAATAGATGCGTGAAGCAGCAATAAAGTAATGGGGAGTTATTAGTTTTTGATAGAAGAATCATTGGCGGAGAGGAATAAGGTTAAGGAGGGAGCCTAAGTAGAAGGTATATACCAAACTTTCAATTCAGTTGCCCAAGCGAAGGGCTCGTAACAGGAGGTGGTAAATGGCGGTAGCCGTAGTTTCATTGATTTGTTCGATACTAAATGGACAAGGTGCGGGGTCCACGTCAATTGGGTTGAGAACATACTGGTTATACTGGATTTTCTGGACGGAGGATAGGTTTCTCAATTTTTTTTTTTTTGTCAGTCGTAGAATGTGTAGTTGTGTTTTTCGGTGGGAAAACTTCTTGTCTTTTATATTTTTCGTTCGTAGTATGGTTTTAATAAATTTTTATTTAAGGTACTTTAAGCACTTTTTCTCCTAGTTCCCTTAGTTTATATGCGCCTTTTGAGAGATTGTCATGAATGTAATATGGGCCCTTCCATTTGGGGATGAATTTATGGCTATGTGTGCCCATTATTCTTGCATTGTAAAGAAGGACCTTATCACCTATTGCAAATTCAGGCTTGGGTAGTATAGGTCGATCATGTTGTTCTTTTTGTTTTTCCTGTATTACTTGTATTTGATGTAATTCTTGTTCACAGGCTTCAGGTAGATTATGGTCAATCTCGTACATCCTTTGGATAATCGTTTCATTCAGCAAGCTGGCGATTCGCTGAGATGCATGGGTAGCTTGGCTTTCTTTCCATAAACCAAGTAAAATGGGGTCTCACAGGTAGAGGCTTGTTTTGTAGTACGGTATGCAAAAAGAATTGGGAAAAGTAGTAAATCCCAGTCGGTTATATTTACTATAACCAAGAAATTGCATTATATAAAGTCTTGTTGAAGCACTCTACAAGCCCATTTGTTTGGGGATGATACGGGGTCGAGTACTGGCGCTTGATGGTCAAAGTCGCGAGTAACTCATCAATAAGCCGATTTCGAAAGTGGGACCCTCGATCAGATAGTAGGTAATTTGAACACCTATGTCTGCATATTATTTTCTCATAAATAAACTTTGCTACTTCTTCGGCATTGTCTCGAGGGATGGCACGGGCCTCGGGCCATTTGGTCATATAGTCAGTTGCAACTACTATATACCACTCGGACCGGGTTAATAGGTAAGCGTCCTACGATATCAATACCAATCCGGTAGAAGGGTGCGTCAACTGGTATTGAGTGGAGTATGTCTTTGATTCTTCCTGTCCCATGCCTTTGACAGGCCTCACATGTCTTGACATATTCACGTATATCACTATACATTTGAGGCCAGTAGTAGTAATTCCAGATTTTATGGAACATGACCTGTGTTCCAAAATGGGCTCCTGTCAGATGATCATGTGACAGGGTTAATATAGGGTCGAGCTCTCCTTCTCGTAATACTTTCATCCATCTTTTTTTTATATAGGTTCCTGTGCTTTGTTTAAAATGCTCGACTTTTCCTTTTCAACCATTTTTGATTTGGGCGGCGAAGTGCTGCGGATACCGCCAGTACCGTAATTAGTTGTTTAGGGCTACATATTGCTATGGATCCATTGCTGATAACCTTGTCGTTGGTCTTTTAGGTTTAATAATTTTGCCAGGACACCGACTACCTGGTCTGAATTGAGTTTTACATCAGATTTGGGATGGTATATTCATAGGTGTAGCTTTGGTTATCTTCGCAGAGTGTAGTTCTTCTACTACACCCTGTTAGTTTTTAATTTTGTATGCTTTCTCGCAGTAGAGTCCTAAAGCCTTGCTCTTTCTTTCTTGCTCTTTCTTCTAGCTTAGTGGTGCTTTCTCCTATTTTAGGGTAAGTTGAGTCTTTTTCTTCCTCCTTTTATCAGTCGGATTTCACTTATAGGTATCTCCTGTTCATCTTTTTCCATGCCAATTTCATCCTGATGGTGGTATCCACCCTTATGGATATCTTTCTAGATACTCTTTCTAGCTCTTTTCTCGAGCATGTAACGTAGGTGGGGTTATGCTATGATACCCAGCCAGTGCTTTCTTTAAGTCTTATCTGGCATGTGATACAGACGTGTCCTTTCTTATTTCTGTCCTTTCTTCTTTAATTGTTATATTGTTTTTAATCTTCTTATTTTCGATTTATACTCTTCTTCAACATAGAATTCCCTTTTTTAATTTCTCTTTGTTCTAGGTCCGGTATTTGGAGTCACAGGGTTCACGTGTCATGACCCTTCAATAGTTCAATTGAATAGAGCCCTTCTCCTCGCTCTATCCTATCCCAATCAACCATACTCAATTATCGGGTCTGTTATACAAGGGTTTGCAAAAAATTTTTTTTTTCAACTTCATTCCTTTAGACACTATCATAGGTCTCCCAATCGATGTGTTTGTCAAAAGGTTGAGCCCATTCCTCGGGGTCGATATCCATGTGGAAGCTTATACTATTGTTAATGCTGGAATCCTACCAGGTTTGATTTCAGGTGGAGGAAGGATCTTCCACTTTAGAAGTGGTATAATTAATTTCTTCTTCGAATCCAAGTCCCGTAGTCGAATCTCCTCACTGTGGTAAGTCAATGAAGTAGACTTCGTCTATATCCATGGGTTGTGACTCATGGGTATATTGGTAGGTAGAATTTTTATAGTATCCTACTCATCCTGTCCAGAATACTTCCCACCATAACTCGTAAGCCAACTGCTGCTATAGCTCTTCTCTGTACCGGCCTTGTTCCGCTTGTGAATTGGTGAGTTCTCATTCAAACTTTTGGCTTGAATGCCCAGAGTCGTTTATTTCGTTTTCTTCATCCAGTTCTAACTCTTCGTCCTTATAAAACCATCCGCCGGAGTCTCCTCCGGTCCAGTCAGAAAGTTCGTCATCAGAGTCATAGTATAAAAGGCTTCTGTTTCTTGAATCGTACCGAAATTACCATCCTTTGGGGTATTTTTTGAGGGACTTTTCCGGCTTTCTTCAAGCATTCGAGCAGGTACAGCAGTAGTGCACTCTCCCTCCTAGTTCTCTATATCTGCTGCTTTTTGGTAGCAGCTTAAATTTTTTTCTTCGCTATTATCTATAGGTTTTTCCTCTATCATATGGATAGAGCATTGGTATTATGGTGCTTCCTTCCGGCTTGGTAGATTATTGTAAAGTTGTAGGGTTGTAATCGCAGAATCCACTGGGCTCGACGTCCTTTAGGCACAGTATTCTGGAGCTACTTCAACGCAGCGTGGTCAGTTACAATAGCAAATGGTTTGTACCCAAGATAGTGGTAGAAGTGTTTGATTCTCTATATTATAGTATAGCACTCGAACTCGGTGGCAGTCTAATTTCGCTCAGCTCGGGTAAGACTTTTGCTGGCATAGACTATGACATATTCTTTCTTGTCCTCGCCTTTCTGCGCCAATATGGCCCTGCACCCTACTCCAGAAGCGTCAGTCTATAGATAGAAAGTCTTGGAGTTGTTTGGGTATCTCAACATGAGGGTAGTGATCAAATGAGTTTTTAGTTTTTTGAAGGCTTCTTCCTGTTCTTTACTCTATACGTATTTAACATCCTTTTCCAGGAGGTGATATAGGGCCTTGGCAGTGGTTGCAAATTTTGGGATAAAGCACCTATAATAGGAGGCTAAGCTGATTAATCCTTGGAGTTGCCGGAAGTTGGTTGGAGTGAGAAAATTTTTTACTTTTTCGACCTTAGATGGGTCCGGCTCAATTCCGTTACTTCCAACCACGTGTCCCAGAAACTGGATATTAGACTTAAAGAGCTCACATTTTTCTGGGTTTAGTTTTAACCCTGCAGCTCTAATTTTGTTAAAGACCTTCTTGATATGGTCTACGTGGTCCCAGAACATCTGAGAGAATATGATAATGTCGTCCAAATATACTGCCAAGTATTGGTCCAAAAATTCGTGAAGTATATTGTTCATGGTCCGTTGAAAGGTGCCCAGGACATTACATAGCCCAAACAGCATCACTTTAAAGGCATAGACCCCTGTTTAGTGACAAAGGCAGTCTTTTCTTGATCTTTGGGTTTGACTCCAATTTGCCAGTAACCACTGGCTAAATCGAGACTCGAGAACTACTTTTCCTTGCTGAATGTTTTCAATAGGTTATCGATACGTGGGAGTGGGTAAGCATCCTTTTTCGTCATGGCATTCACTCTACGGTAGTCCACACATAATCGCTGGTTTCCATTCTTTTTAGGAACGATTACTACAGGTGAGATCCAGGGGCTTTTTAGTTCGTATATAAGCCCATTTTGCAGGAGCTGCTGGATTTCTTTATTTAGAAATTCTTGTTCATCTGAGGCAATACAGTAGGCGGCCTGTTTAATTGGCTTGACATCTCCTGTATCAATTTCATGCTGGACTTGGGCAGCATAACCCAACTGATCTAGCTCGGAGGTAAATGACCTCTTGTAATTATTTAAAATAAGTTTCACTTCTTCTTTTTGCTCCCCACTTAAAGAGTCTACTTCTACTAAATTCTCTATGGTTTCTTTAGAGGTTAGTTCCACTTCTTATCTATTTCCACGGTGGGTAATTCTTCAACGGCCGTTAGATAGATTACTGGGTTACCGGGTTCTAGACTGGGGTTAGTATGTAGGTTGGTATTATCTCTGGCTTCGTCAGAGTAATAGCTTTCTACTTCTTCGAGGTTTTCCTTATCATAGTTGTTAAAGTAGTCATCATCATCATTATAGGTTTCCGGGTGGGCGATTGACAGGCACTCCTTGGCTTGGTAAATGGGTGCTTTAATATTTTTACCTAGGTAACTGAGGATGGGTGCTTTAATATTTTTACCTAGGTACCTGAGGAATATCTTTCCTTCATCGAAGTAGAGTCTGGCACAGACCTTTTGAAACCAGTCCATCCCTAACAACAATACTTTTTTCAGATTTTTGAGTATCTGAAAGTTGGTAGGTACCATGACGTTCCTAATAGCTAGTTTAGCACCTGGTATTTTCCCTAAGGCCCTTTCTTTAGTTCCATTGGCAATGACTACCACCGTATTTGACGGCTTGGTAATTTTAAGGCCTAAGTTATCTGCCAACTTTTTGGATAAAATACTGACAGCAGCCCCAGTATCTAGTACGGCTAATATAGGATTATTTTTTATCCTTATATAACATTTTGCAGCTGTAGTTCAGGTACTGGGGTTGGTTCAGCTAAATTGGTTTCTTCTGCCGTCGTTATCAAAGGGTGCCAGAGGGCTTGGAACAAATTCTGTCTTTGCTTAGGGACTTGAAGCAACTAACCATAAGTAGCATTGGCCCGCTGGTTTAATAAATTTTCTGCTATATTATAAGGTGGCATCAAATCTACTATGGAGGGTCCTCTTCTACGCCTTGGTCGATTATTAGCTCCCGTCAGTGAGGGTGTGACAAAAAAGGGTCTTGCTTCAGATGATCTTCTTCCATCGGAGTGGGTCGATTTTGCTGTGTGAGGCCCTGCTGAGCTTCTTTGCCTTGTTCCAGGACAACCCTCTTTCTTAGCCTATCATTCCAGTTATTTTCTCCCTCAGGCCTATCTCGCCGCTTAACTGCATAAACTTCTTTCTTTGGTTCAGGAGAAATAACGTCACACATATTAATAGGGCAGGTTTGGTTGCTATTACGGTTAGGCGCAGTAGGGGTCCTTCCGTAGGTTTGGCGGGCTCGAGAGGGCAGTTTAGGGCGATATGATCTCGTCCTTTACAATTATAGCATTTAATTCCTCCCGAGGTCGGTATGGGGGCTAGTGAGTTCTTCGTTGGGATTGGGGCAAGCTGACTTTTACCACAGTAGCGAAACTGGTCGTTAATTTTTCATAAATAGCAGCCATTTGTTGCAATTTTTTATTTAGGTCGTCAAGAAGTTGGTGGGTAGGTCCATTATTAGCACTCCTTCTCTTGTAATAATCGCCTGTTTCTACTTTTCTGGCGGCAGTTATGGCTTCGTCCAAATTTTCTGGGTTACTTAGAGACATCAGCGCCGCAGTTTGTCCCTGAAGTTCCCCCAGGAATATTCGAACACGTAGGCAGCCAGTAGTTGATTATCAGGGTCTACTCGTTTCAACAATTTTTTAAATCTGTAGACATATTTATCGGTCTTCTCCCCTTCATCCTGTACTAGAGTGTTTAGCTCCACCTGGCATTGGTGCCTTCATTCCGGCGTAGCGAAGTATTTCACGAGAGACTGGACAAAACTATTGTTAGGATTTGCTTCGTCATCCCAAAAGAGTAGGTCTTCTTTGTTATCATTGTACCAAGTGCGGCAATACCAGCTAAGTACACTGAAGACACCCTGAAGCATTCCTCATTTTTCTAGCAGTGGTCCAATTATTAGCATCAGCGGCCCTTTCGAATGCTTCAATCCATTCAACAGGGTCTTCATTATCTTCACCTTTAAAAGTCTTAACATGGACCTAATTATTTTCCCGTGGCTTGGAGGTACATCATACATAGCTACATTTCAAAAAGCTTGAGCGATTTCTCTAAGTAAGTCCTGCATGAGGTTTCGATTCTCGGGTGCTTCCTCATTAGCTTGCAACCCGTGCGGTGAAAGGGGTCTTTCTTCGTTCATGGCTCCTTCGATTTCAAAATTACCAAGGTCAGACATTTTCTTTGAGTAAGACTTATAAACAGCTTGGTTGTGCCGGTTGGGTTTGTGATTGGTTGTGATTGGAGGAGTCAGATCTCAGTCACTACCAAATGTGAGGGTGTAAATGTTCATAACAAATAATAATAACTATAACTAGCTACTTTTCTATCCTAAACTATTAGTACTATATATCCACAAGACTTAAATCCTAATGTGGTAGGCGGGAAAAGGCGTTGATTGACTTGGTCCAAGAGTTAGGGCTTAAGGTCTTGCTGCGGCGTTTCCAAAATAAGATAAGTATTTCCTATATATATATTTCCGGTATTGCTTTCTTTATTAAGAAGGCACTAATTAATATCTTTCTTTCTTTCTTTAGTTTGAAAATGGTCGATTTTAGTCGTGGACTGGATTTATGGTGTCACAGGACAAGAGCAATCAGGTTGCCGATTGGAGTTGACATGATTTTCTGATCCGGTTTGAGGATGATCCCACATGTTGGCAGAGTATGGAAATTAATTAGCGGGGTAGTTAATTGTACGATAAATAAGGTAATCAATGATCTAATCAATACGGGTTTTTATATAAATTGATTTTGTCAATTACTAAGCCTTTTATTCTTTTATGCTTTTAGTTGACGAAATCGGGTTTTACGATATTCTCAGGGTTACGATTAATATGAAAGGGATTTTTGGGGTACAAAAATGTCAAAGTTTCGAAGGGAAGTTTGTCTTTACTTTCAGTTGGAAAATTCAAAGGAAACAACTACTAACACTTCTACTCTTATTTCGAAGGTTATTTTTGAACTCCACACTTGAGTTAGCTTTATTTGAACGACAAGAGGTCAGGTATTTATACTTTTTACATTGCTGCGTTTTCTTACAATGTTGATATAAATTTATCAAGTCCTAACTAGTTTTTTCTACATTATATTTGATATCCTTGATATATCAAATATATTTGATATATTTAATATATCTGATATATTTGATATATCTGATATATCTAATATATCTGATATATTTGAGATATTTGATATATTTACTATCTCAGATTGTCGAACCAGGTTAGGGCAGGTAAGGACGTACTATATTTCTAGGGGCTTATAGTATTATACACTATACTCAAGGGGTCTTATACTTTAAACATACATAATGGTATAACGAAAAAAAACTATATACTTTTTTATACATAAAAAGAAGACTATAATAGATATTTCAAGGGGTCGGGTACCCTGACGCTTCTCACAACGTGATATTAACGTTACGCCGTCCGGCTGTTTCTCGACGTACTGAGACTGCCGTGGTTGTTGTTTTCCAGTATCCCAACGTACTGTGGACACTGTGGTATTTGTTTGTGATAAGAAGTTATCCCCGAAGTATTGACGACCGAAGCCTTGACTTACCCACTCGCCGAATCTAACACGCCTCCTTCGATACGGTTGTCCGGATTCTGGTTGGTTTGGATTGGTTGGATTTAGGTTGACCCGGAAGAGCCGATTTTCCGTTGTCACTATTTTTGTTCAGGGTCGACGCTAAACCAGACTTGGTCTCCCACTCGACCGTAACAACGGTCCACAATTTGCAAATTAATCAATATCGATTAAATTCACTGGTAGTAGATAATAATGAGCTTGTAGGAGTGTTTTTATCATTTGGGGATTCAGCATCAGATTCCTTCAATTTTTTAAAAAAATTCTACACGAGTTATTTGTCGAAATTCATCTGCGATTCGAAATACAACTGTGATTGGTTTTTAATTAAATGGTCTATTGTGAATTTATCTTGGGATTTCTACATTAATACAGTGCATTGAAGTATTTGAAATATGCATGAGTTTAAATGGAGCAACAAAAACAAAAATGAATCGGACGTTGTGCGTAATATACGAGTGCCGTTAAAGGAAAATATGTCATTGGGCTTTCAATTGAATATAACGATAACAAGATTTCCCTTGACTGTGCTCTTATATATGTTATGATAATTTTTATGTTCATCTGACATAGGTGTTAAAAAAATAATAATTTTATTACATGTACGTACAAATTTGAGATTTCTAGTTATAAATTTTTTACATGTACGTACAAATTTGAGATTTCTAGTTATAAATTATCGTTATATGTCAGAAATGTGATTTTATGGTGAATTAAAAATTTTGTGAAATCTAGTGTTAGCAATTACCTTTTAGGATTCTACTAATCCCAAACTAGTAAATTTGGGTCGCAACCCAGTTGGAAGCATTGACGCCGCTAAAATAAGTGTAGCGCTTTAAAACTGCAAGATTAAAAATACAATTTTATTTTTTTTATTTATTATTTGTTTATTTTTTTTGCTTAAAAGTGAGTTATCATAATGCATATATTTAACCATTTTTTTGTATAAACTAAAACGTTTAACTAGTTTAAAAAGATTAATCGCGATTAACAATATTAGTACCAGCTTACATGTTTATAGTAGGGTGAGTATAAAAATTATTTACTAATTAATGTATTCGATAAATATGTGATATAATAAACAATGGTTATTACTTACAGCTTATGCGAAAATATATTAGTTAATGAAACCCATCAGCGGCTAAACGGCTGTTTGATCAATCTAAACGTAAACGGGTGGCAATCAATTAATCGACAATCACTTCACCGACATAACATTTCACCGACAATTATTCACTGACAAGTTCATTTTACCGACAGTTTATTTCACCGAAGCTCATTTCACCGACAAAGTAATTTTGGTCATTTTCGTTAGGGTCAGGGTAGAATTAGGTAGAATTAGGGCTAAAGTTAGTGTGCTTTTTGAAAAAAAACTTGTCGGTGAAATGAACTTCGGTGAAACAAACTGTCGGTAAAATGAACTTGTCGGTGAGTATTTGTCGGTGAAATGTTATGTCGGTGAAGTGATTGTCGGCGAAATAATACGACCCCCTATATACTTACACGAGTAAAAATCTCAAAATGAGAAGAAAATAAATATTTAAGCTTGAGTTAACTTATTATAAATCTGCTGAACAATAGTTTTTATTCTCATTAACACGAATGAGATAGAATCAAAAAAGGTGTTTATATATAGTAAATTTCTATGAATTTATTTAGATTGTATCAGTTAAATGATTTTTCTAAAAGTACTCATCACTACATATGGTCGTTGACGTGACCTTTTTGCAGCATTCATCAATCGTAACCAGTGGGACTCACCAGTTTCGAGTAGGTCTAAATCCGAAACCCTTTCGGATTTTTGAAAAAAAATATGAAACCCGAAACCAGAAACTATAATTGACCAATCAAGTAATAAATTTGACTTATGAAAATGTCTTTTTTATCGTAACAAAAAAAAAAAAATCCTTGCGAAATTTTAGGTTTATGGAGTCTTTTAACTATTGCCCTGGCCGAATCCTAATCTCCAACCCAGCTGCTGTTTGGTTTGTTTTTATTAACGTGAAATCAAACCAAACCAAATGATTGGTCATAATAAATGGTGTGCTTAAAATTAACTTATGTATACTACTGTTAGGGTTTTGAAAAAGTTTCAGATAAGGTTTTTGGGGTTTCAGGTAGTGTTCTAGAGTTTTTAGATTTCGAGGTTTCGGATGAGGTTTCAGATCCTATAATCCGAAACTCGAAACTTTCGGATTTGATCAAAAGGTTTCAGAACCAACTCTGATCGTATCTCAAGACAAGTGACTAGACTGTTATCAACCTTAACTCACGAATTAAACTCAAGAAAAGTGCTCGAATCATTCGATTGAATTATTTATTCAAGTTTTAATTCGTGTTATGGGCAACTGATTCATTGATAAGTTTTGTAAATTACGAGTTACAAAAGCAAAATAACTTCAAATAGGACTAACATCATACAAGGTACCACATTTTTCCTCATCATATCCATTATAGTTTCACAAGTGGAAATCATACCCTCTTTTCGAAAATAATCCCAGACGTAACTTTGAGTGGATCTATGTTTAGACGCATGTGTAGTTGGTTTTGACTACTTTCTTCATTGCAGGGTTCCTCCGGTTCATTAGTACTTTTGTTTGCGTCATGTTTATATAGATGAAATTGGTTTAAAAATCATTATTTTTATTCAATTACGTACATAGTTTGCTTAAATTCTAAAGAATTACATATATTCACGTTAAAATTGCACATTATTTATGCTGCATTACAAAATTTATTACTGTAAAGTATTAGTCTTCATTATACATTAATAATGAACTCACGAGTAATTGTGAAATTATTCGAGTTCACATGTTGATGAATCCAGTCACTACTAAAGGCGTGACCGACATGTCAAAAAGCTATAAACTGATGATTGTCGTAACGTTAGATATATTACATAATATATTACATAACATTGACTTAGGGTGTTCTCAAGCTGCACGTTCGATGGACCAGCTAGTGATCATCATAGTGCACAACCGATAGTATGGATGTTGAGGACCAATAATATGGATGATCATATGATTGAAATATGCTCACATATCTACCTCATTGTAATTAATTTATGATCGTGTCGATGCTCAAATATTACAATAGATGGAATATTGATTGAAATTGATGTTTGAACAAACACCTTTGTCATTATTACCATTTAGCAATTATCATGTTTTTACAAGATCGAAAGATAAAACACCATCTACAACAATTCCGAGTTTTATTCCTTTTTCAGACATTACTACAAACCAACAGAAAAATAAAACGTCAACTCCAGTAATTTCGGTTCCTATTTCTCCTTTTTCAGACCTCACAAACTTCAATATGTTGCTATTCGACCCAACTTTTCTGAATCCCACAGCGACTAATAATTCTGATAATGAATATGATGAATAAATTCATATAAATATTTTTTTAAAATGTGTTTATATTTTTCTCTAATATTAATAAAATATTAATAGTTTGTCTGTTATGGTTAGATTTCATTTTTAAAACTGCCCGATAATAATTGTAGTCAAGACAAGGCGATAATTCGTTTACGTTGATAACGATCTTGAAAGATCCATAATGTAAAGAGGGAAATACTTGAACAATTGTTTTTTTTTCTAATAAATAAATCAATGAAAAATTTCGACCAATAAGGGCAACTCTGTGAAAAAAAAGGACGTTGGGCCCATCTCTTGTTGATTGGAATGATAAATACCCTTGATCGGTTAAAAGATCTTCCGCTAATGAAAATTTTCTCTTTTGACGGATTAAACTTTTATCACGTGGTTTTTTCATTGAAACAACCAATACAATCGATTCATTAAACTATTTTTTTATTAATTAAAATTTGCCCTCAGGCCCATTCTGACAGATTGACTAAGGGGCTTGAGAACACCCTTAATGTCGTAATTTCAGATATTCGTCATAATATTCGACGATGTCAATCATTCTTTATATGAATTCTCGATATGAAAGCTAAAAAAATGAAAGCTCTTCATTATATATATAATTATAGAATGTAAAAAGTTTATATAATATAAATTACATCGTAAAAGATAAAGGGCTATTAATTGATGCATTCACTTTTTTCAATTTGTAAATTCATGCGAAACACATAAAATTTCCCAAAGAAGCCTCATATATGCCAATAAATTAATTCCGGGTTATCAATTTTCATTTTAATTTCAAGTTAATCTGATCTTGGTTGAGATAAATGTCGACTATTACGACTTATACTGTTACCGTAGCTGCTCATCTTTTTGATGTAACCATACGTCACCAGAATTTGAGTTAGGAATTTATAAAAGTCACACCTCTATATAGTCACTGATCTCTGTATCCAAAAGGAATGTCTATATGGAGGTTTGTCTATATTTGTATTTTCACTAATCAAATTCCAATAAGAAAATCAATAAAAAAAAAAACAAACCAAAATCTAGTAGGTTCCAGACAAATCGTAACTTGAACTACTTACGAAACTCAAGTTTTTTTTTGTAATATAGCAAGGATCAAAGGTCTGAATGGATTAAAATTTTACAAACGTGTTTTTATAGAAAAGTTTGATTGGATTTTGAGATCGACTATTACTATAATAATTTGTTAATTCTTAAATTAACCTTATAAAAAAAGCTTTTCATAATTGTGAAACGCAAAATTTACCGAATTTGGAGGTTCCTTAAAGCGGGATAGATCTAAAATATAATGATCTACCTGCTACATACTGCACCAACTGTATTTTTTGATTGCTATATAATCATTTAACCATAAGTGTATCAATAAAGTAACCATATAAACTCATCAAAAACGTAACTTTGATTAACCCCGAATTTGCTTTTTTGCCTTATTTAATTGTCATTGTAATGCCATTTATAGCGAAAAAATGGCCGGACGTTTAAAGCAGAGGTAATTTATAACAAATAAATTAATATTTTTTAATTCACTTTGGGGTTAGAGTTACTTTAGGTTATCTAGGTTAGGTATTTTATATAGTAAAATTGCCTCCCCACCATTTTTTATTAATAACCAAAGTAGGTTTAGACTGCTGTTTCTTCTACTTTTCATGTTTTTTGCTTTGTTTGCTTTAAATTTTCCTAGATGATCATCATGTGATTTGCCTCCACTTTTTAGACGACCCAAAAAAGGTTACTTCTCGTATCAAGAAATTGATCGCAACTTACGGTGCTCTGGTAGATCTTCGGTAAAGCTCAGGAAAGAGACGAAGTACCTAATGAAACTTGGTAAATTTTATACATTTAGTGCTGATTTGCAACAAAGGTGTCGTTAAAATTAAAGACCTTCCTATTTCGTTAAGCAAATCTAATCGGTATTTTAACGCTCTGAAAAAGAACCGTCATATTTTTTTGAAGTATAAATTTACTAATTTTGTATAGAATTTGCATTATTGACTTATTACATAATAATTCACAAACATATGACGTAATTTGCCAAACTATTTCTATACATAATGATAACAAACTTTTTTATTACTACGTAAGTCTACGTAAATATATGTAATTTAAAAATATATTTGTTTAACTCCTCTTAGACCCTTTTAAATAAAAGCACNTTTAACTCCTCTTAGACCCTTTTAAATAAAAGCACTTTTTTTTGGTTTTTTTTTTTTTTTTTTTTACTTCTTGGATTTGATTGACGTTTAACAAAAAAATGCCAATCCATAACTTTAAAAGCAGCAATAAAAGCACTTCGTTAAATATATTTTTATTAACATAAATCTATATTTTTGTCCTATAAATTAAGAAAAACATTTCTACAAAAAACATTATTTTTCATCATACAATTGTATATCCTACCCATTACTATATTTATGATTGGTGACACCCTAACACAAGATTCACTGGATTTGCGCGACACTTTATCTTTGTCATCGTTAAACAAAACGGATTTGTAAAATCAAGATAGCAGTTTCTTTTATCCTCTGTCGATCATATCATCTGTCGATCATATAATTATCTTATATATTATCACTCGTGTTTCAATAAATTAGATTAAGGTGAATTTGAAATTTACTATTTTTGTTATATTATCATGTTCTTTCACACCATGTTTTCACACTATAAATTTAAATTCACAATAATCACATAATCAGTTTAAATATTAAATTTTTTTTAAATAACAAATTAATTGTCTCTCAACCTTAAAAAATTTCTGTAACTTAGAGTAAAAACATGTCGTCAAATTCTATAAAAATTTTTTCGGGAAACTCTCATATTGAGCTTGCGAGACTCGTAGCTAAGTAAGGATAACAATATATAAATTTTTATATCCTTTGAATTTCCCATCTAACCGGTTGTATTTTTTTTTTTTTTTTTTTTTAAAGACGAATAGGTAACGAACTTTCACGAGTAACGGTCTTAAAATATTCTAATCAAGAAACTTCGGTTAATATTGGAGAATCCGTTCGTGACGAAGATGTATTTGTTATTCAATCTGGTTGTGGTCAAATAAATGATAATATAATGGAACTCTTGATCATGATTAATGCTTGTAAAACTGCATCTGCAAGGAGAGTAACTGCTGTAATTCCTTGTTTTCCATATGCAAGACAAGATAAAAAAGATAAATCACGAGCTCCAATTTCTGCTAAATTAATCGCTAATATTTTAACAGTAGCTGGTGCTGATCATGTTATAACAATAGATTTACATGCAAGTCAGATTCAAGGTTTTTTTAATGTACCAGTAGATAATTTATATTGTGAACCAGCAATGTTAAGTTATATCAAAATTAATATACCTGACTGGAAGAATTCTATTATTGTTTCACCTGATGCTGGTGGTGCAAAGAGGTTGGTACGATTTTTCATAAATTTCCTATAATATAATAGTAATTTGATGATTTAAATTTGGTTTTTATTTTTCTTTTAGGGCTACTTCTATTGCAGATCGGTTGAACCTTGATTTCGCATTGATTCATAAGGAACGCAAAAAAGCCAATGAAGTTTCACGTATGGTATTAGTTGGTGATGTTATTGGAAAAATAGCAATCCTCGTCGATGATATGGCTGATACTTGCGGAACCTTAAAGATGGCAGCAGAGACTCTCATAGATAATGGTGCTATTAAAGTATATGCGATTGTAGCTCATGGAATTCTTTCAGGAAATGCAATTGATGTTATTAATGATTCTTATTTGGAAAAACTTGTGGTGACAAATACTGTACCACATGACGATAAAAAACATATTTGTTCAAAACTTGATACCATTGATATATCATCTACTTTAGCTGAAGGTAAAGTGTTTGCTTATTCCATTGCCTTGATTATTTATTTATAATTTTATGTTAAGGTATTTTAATATAGCTATCCGTCGAAATCATAACGGAGAATCAGTATCTCTTCTATTTCACGACGCTGACGATCCAGAGTAAAAGGAAGTAGAAAACGTTTCTTGTGAGAAGATACCTTTTAAACTTAAAAATGACCAAAATTATAATATTACTCTTCTTTTGTATTTATTGGTTCTATCCTAATTTAATCTGTGAATTTTATTATTATTGTTATATTTTAGTGTGAAATATAAATCTAGCGTATTTCTATATGTTTAAATACATATTTGCGTAACAAATATTTTAAAAAAGCTCTACTTGCATAATAAACACTATATTTATAATCTACTATTCGTACATTGAATGTTTTTAAAAAATATTTTTTGCATATATTACTGTATTATTCATATTTTCAGTATGATTGGGTGTCTTGTATATACTTATCACATGATAATTAATATCAAAAGAGTGGTAAAAAAGTCCAGGAGTATCATCATCATAAGTTTTGCAGTCCTGATTCAATTGAATATCGCATGAAATATGTGAACCATATGATAATTTTATTGTTCTATCTTTTTTGCCAAGCTTTCAAAGATTTTTTTTTTAATTTTACAATAGTATTAACATAATTTAAAACAGGGCTTAAATTTTTTTCACTGTTATAAGCCATTTTTTTAAAATATCTGTTTTGATTGAAATTAAAATATCATTTTTAGCTAATTTGATAAAGAGAAATTTCAAAAACAAAAAAAAAATTGATGCTATATTTCGAATTTAAGAAATATTTGATCGGTTTTATTTTAAATATATAACTAGGCGCATGAGTTGTTTAAAGGGAGTTAGAATAGTGTATGCTATATCATATCGTAGTGAAATTATCAAAATTTTATCAATTTCATATTATGATTTATAGCAGAACAGATAAAGATTTGTATTAAGGCCATGCAAATTTTATAATTGGTCTAAATAACAGCTTGGCCAGTAAAGTGAGGTTTGTAAATTTTTTTAATACAGTTAACTAATAGAAGCTCTCTATTTGACAATCATATAATATAGAGTGATATATATAACAATTTCACATGTTAATGCATTAGTACCATAAATTACTGTAGAAAATACCCCCCTTGATCAGTATCCCCCTTGATTTATACCGGGTCTATTCAAGTTTATCACAATTCTATTGGCTGTTTTGTGGAAAAAAACCTGCATAACCCTGTTTTTTCTATTTTTGGTTTATAACTACCAGGTGTAATTTACAGTAGAAGCTTGATTTTTTTTATTAAATTTGACATAACTGTAATTTTTCATGTTCTGGTTTGCATTTCACTTTAATATTTCACAATATATGTGAAATTTTATTGTACTATTGAAGCTATAAGAACACTTAATTCTCTAGAGGCTAGGTTTTTACTTTGCAAACTTATTATTTGGGTGCTTTGAAAAAAAAACTGAGATTTGGTGACAGAAAATTCATATTAATTATTAATCAATTTGGGTTATATACTGTAATTAGTGTGATTGTGAAGTGAATATCAGATTTACCATTTACAATTACTTAAATAAAGTAGTTAGACATCCTTATTACATGTTGATGATCAGAATATTAACAATTTATTTATTTTATTTGAGTTACTTTAGCTTTTATCATTAAATTTAGTAAAATATAGCTGTAGCGATATGTGCACATTAAATAAGATCTGGTGAATGTGAAATAAAACAATAAATCAGTTCATTAGTTTAGGGTTAGTGTGAGGATTAGGTTAGAGTTGAGGTAGCATGTTTTAGCAAAGAAGTTTTAACCCAAAATATTGTAAGAAAAATTTTTTGTTAGAGTACAAGAGATGGTTTCATAGAAACGCTCCTTGCCCTCTCACAAAAAATTGTTCACCTCTGTAATATTGGCCAATCGAATTTCAGGATCAGGTGTAATATAAAATTCAAAATGAAGTCATCTTTTTACAAAAAAACACAAATAGCTTTAATTTTTAATTAGGAAACAACCTTCTGCGGCCTAATTAAAAATGGTTTCATGAAATTTTACTAATAAAGCATTCTACTCTATGCTGTTCTCACCCTAACCCCAACTATAATGCGTTTTTAGTTTTATATACCACTTTTTACTTAGAAAAATAAAATGTTTGTTTTGACTATCATATTACACCTGATCTTAAATTTTGATTGGGCCAAAATTTTAGGGGGTGAACAATTTTTTGTGAAATAGCTACCTAGGTTATTTCATAGGTGGTATAGTTAATGTTTAAAAAAAAACTATAATCACTTCGATTTCATATTACACCTGATCCTGCAGTTTAATTGGTTGATTAGAGGTAGTAATACATTGCCATGGCAGTATTTTATATAATCCTTTATTATTTACTATTATATCTTTCAAACTGATTCTGTTAAATTTGATAAAAATTGATTTACCATCTCCATTTCTGCTATATAAATCTAATAGTTTATAATGATTTCAAACTTGATAATCTTTTAGTATTGAAACAAAATTAAGTTGTAAATGTAGTAATAATTTGTTAATACATTTGCTACTTGACAATTTTAATTGTCCAAACATTCTATTATAACATACATGTCTAGCTATTATAAGTATTGTTGAACCACTCCAAACCTATATACATAGTGAACAGATTCTGAGATTATCAAGTTTAAAACATTATAAACTATCAGATTTATTTAGCAAAAATGGAATTAACATATTAATTTTTTATCAGATTTGACAAAATTATCAATTTAATAAGACAATATATAACTAGCACTAGCCTTGTAATTGTTTTACTATTGAACCTCCTAAAACTGATATTGTCAAAACTGATAATTTATTAATTCTAATAAAAAATTTAATCTACAACTCTTTTATGCTATATAAATTTAATACTGTCAAACTTCTCAAAACTGATATATATGATAAAGAGGTTTTTTTAGTATTAAAAGTTAACAGGTATGAAAATACTATAAACTATTAGATTTATATAGCAGAAATGGAGATGGTAAATTAAATTTTTATCATATTTGACAAGATCAGTTTTGAGAGATTTAACAATAAGTTTATAATGTTTTTAAACCTGATAACCTCTCAATGCTAAAACAAAATCTGACACTATACACATTGCTTTTTAGAGGTTCAAAAGCAAAAGTCAAGTTTTCTTTTGGCAGTGATTATAGATCTTGAGTGGGTATTGTTACAGTTTGTCATCCACCCTATTCTTAATATGCTCAAGCTTGTGAGCTCTTTAAAAATAAATTATTATCAAAAAGTTAAAATTTTTAATATGTTAGTAAATAGTTTATTGATTGAGAATTATTGCATTCTTGTATTATATAATTTAATTTATTTTATAATTAATAAATGATATAACAATAGAATATAATGATTACTAATGAACAAATCATTTGCCAACACTTATAATGTATCTATAATAAAAATATACTATTGTAAACTGCTGGACTGGATCTTTTTTATCACACTGTTTTTAAAATCTATAATTAGACCTATAAGTCTTTTGTATGAGTATAGGTTTGATAATTGGGAGGTTTATTTTATTTATTTGTATACCCAGGTCTTTACATTTTACTAAAACTTTATTCCATGTTGTAGATCTAAGTACATACTGTAATAGTTGATTTGGAAGAGTGAGTAAAACAATATAGACAATAGTGCCAATTTACACTCTATCCATGTACAGGAGAAGATATAAATAAGTATTAAAGATTTGGTTAAAGTCGAATATGCAATCAGTAGAGACTGAAAGGATGATCTATTACTAAATCACTACAATAAATAGAGATACAGATGCTAGTAATGCTAATATCAGGAATATCAATAATCTGATATCAATATAATAATAATAATATATTATATGAATGAATAATGGGTTCACCAGGATATTGGAGTTGATCCCAGTCAGGTGATATCAATGTGGGTTTAATTCAGAAAAGATTTGGAGTTTTCATATGTGCAAGAATAAATTATAGACCAATTGGTAGGCCAATATAAGTCATGTATATAATTTCGAAGGATTATATTATACTGAATTCAAGTCTTAATAAAAGCTGATTCAAGATTAAAAGTCAATTCAGTCTGTTGAATTGAGTTATAATTGGTATTATTAAAGTTGCAAGTTGAATTCAAGGATAAGTATAATTTCTTTATTTATGTTAAAAGTCAAATGATTTATTTAATGCTAAATAAAGAGAATTCTTTATTAAATAACAATAGAACTGAATTTTTCTTCTAGTCTAGAACTTGAGGCCTTTATATACATGTTAAATTCTGACTACGTTACTTAGCTACTACTATATTACTTAACAATTACTAAGTTTATTCTATGAGGGTTATGCTTACTTTACAATTTCTACTATGCTACATAGTTACCACTATATTACTTAGTGGGCTTTTCAAGCTTTAATTGGTACAATAGGATTAAACAACTACATTAATGTAGCCACTATAATGTTTTAATGTAAATAATATTCATATAGTTAAGCTACTAAGCCACCTATTATTACCTTTTTAGTATAAATTATTTACATCAGAACTACACAAATATAGAAATTATTTACAATTTCAAAAATTAAATTTTTAATTCATTACAATACAAAGAGGTCTAATATCTGAGAGGGTTTGTATATTGTATGTTGAGTTTGTGCTGTACTAAGTTTTGTTTTACTAAAAAATCATGAAGTCATTGTAATAGATCATTAATTTGTGATATGAAAACCAATTACTGTATTTTTGTATAATAACATGCAGGGGTGTAATACTGGTGTAATTTCAAAATTTAGCCAAAATTAAGCTTAATTCAGGCTATTATTCAAGACAATGCCATGAGTGAAAATACTGTATATCAGATATAATAAATCATGAAATAAAAGCATTAATGAAATTTTCTTTTGACCTTTATTTAAAAAAATTTATTTACTATTAAAAAAATGCTATGCCACCAGGTTATTGATTACTATCCCATGATATGAAAACCAGGTATATAATTTTGTGTGGCCTAAATTAATATTATTCATGAGCTAATGAAAAATTCAGTTATAGAATTTATTCACTATTATAAATAAGATGAGTTAACTAGTATTAAAATTATCAATTATAAGAATGCTAGTGCAAACAAAATTTTGTTACAGAACTTATTCACTCACTATTCAGGTGAATATAATATGCAATTAAACCGCTTTTTGATCTTTCTGGCATTATAACTCGTTATTTTAACTTAATCCCTGCCAAAATTAATTTATATTCCTCTCATTTTTCATGAAGCCTCGCAAAAAAACTTTACAACAACTCCCCTCCCCTCTCAACAACTTTTACAAGAAATCCAGGAATTTATTGCTACTCGCCCTAATCACAAAAGTGAGAGAAAAAAATGAATTAAATTTTAGTTTGCATTAGAATGTTATAACTTTTATTGTAAATTATTAAAAAAATTTTATTACAAACGTACTATTATAATTCCACAATTTGTAGCTAAGATAAGTTAGTTTATATTAAATTTGGCATAATTTCTATTGTGAGTTACTGTATAATTTAACTACAAAATTACTTGCTATTCCATTGGCCATAATATGTGATTAAGATAAGTGAGTTATTGGAATTGAACTACTTAAAATGAATTTATTACAGTATTTAATCTCTATTCCAGTGACCACAACCACAATATGTAGTAAACAAAATGATTGCATAGAAATTATTGTATTTCTATTGCAAGTTACTATAAAAAAATCTATTGCAAACAGTTAAGTCTGGGATAGCTTGCATTGGAATTGTTGTATTTCTATTATGATTTACTATGAATTATTCTGTTACAGAACTTACTACTTTGGTGACTACAATATATGATTAATATAAGTTGGTTTGCATTGAAATGAATGTGATTTCAATCACAAAAGCTGAAAAATTCTGTTATGAACTTACAGTTTTGATAACTATAATAAGTTGTTGAGTCAGTTTACATTGGAATTATCATAATTTCTATTGTGAGCATTGTTACAGAACTTACTCACTATTTCAGTAATTTCTATCATTAGTACTGTAAATATTCTTTTGCAAAACCTATTACAGTAAAACCTCCATAACTGCACCCTCTACAAGTGCATACCCTCTAAATTCATGCTCAAGTTCTGGCCAAAATATATACTTGCCCCTATAAATACACTTTCTTTTATTGATCTCTAAATGCATATTGTTAAAGCTTAGCCCCAAGAGCATGTACTATAGAGGTCTTACTGTATTATTCTTTTGACAAACAACATACGGTTCACTAATGCATGTTATTAGTATTATCTATACCTCAATTAATAATATCAAAAACATGTATAATGCATAATGCACAAAATTTGATTTTTAAAATCATAAAAGATAACTGAGTTTGATATTATTATGTAGAAGACTGTGAATACCATAATCAAGACATAACTTTGGACATCTTGATTTTCACAATATACTTTATATTTTTTACTATAAAGTTTGGCATATATTTAGTAAATCTTTTAAGAATGCATCATCTAACTATAGAAGCATAGCTATAATCAGGAATAATTCAAGAATTTGTTAACAAAACTAACAAATATATTTTTAGTATGTACGTACATAATTTCAAATAAAGTTTACATGGCAATGCATACATCTTATTATAGAATCAAAAGTCGTCGAACTTAAAAATCTTTATAAATACAACCCGAATATGATAAAAAATTTTTGGGGCTATATCAATATCGATATCATTATCGTTATTATTATCTAAACTATCTTGATATATCTGATATATGATATCGATATCGATAAGATAATATAAAATTATTTGATAAAAATCCTTTCCGTTTTAGCCTAAAAGGAAATGTGGGAGGTCATGAGTAAAAACTTAGCCAATGATCAAGACGATCTATGTCTAATCTTAACATTATTGGAAACGATATACATCATGCTGATAAAAAAAGATGGGAGTGGGTTAATTTGCCTTTCAGTAAATACAACTTTCATTTTATATTAGTTTTATATTTGTTAGTATAGAAAATCCAAGGTTTACAATATATGAATCTACAAACTGTCTTGCAAATATTACTATTATGTAAACCTTATTGAGTACGTTTTTGAGAATAATGATTTGAAGATATATTGTTTTCTTTTTGGATTCTCAACTTTTGATAAACATTTACAAGTTTTTTTTTTACCCATTGAACCAGAATTCTGATCCTGAGTTTTTAATAAATTTTTTATATTTTTTGGAAGTTTTTATATTCTAATAAATTCAACACAGTTATTTTCATAATAATTACATTTTTAACAAGATATTATTTATCAGGTTCAGTAATTTTTGTAGATTTCTTTTAAAAAAAAAGTTTTTTGTGAACAAAAGATATTTTGAAAAATTTTTTATTTAATTTTTTGAATATTAATAATCATGATAAAGATTATACACTTAAATTACATTGTATATTATAATGTATTAAACCAATTTATATCAAACAATTATATTTTTAAAATTATGTTTAGATCATTTGCTATTCCTATTTACCCAACCATATTATCTATACAATTAGTGCTCCTTAACACTATACTTTTTTTAAAATACACTATATTCTACTTTTTACTACTGTATTACAGTAAACAATTTTTTTTACTAGTTCTATTACAGTAATATAACCCAAGTGGCTATTCTCCAAAGATGTTAACCTTTATAGAATTTCTTTGAGCAAACTATTACTAATTAACAATTTTAGTTTTTTATCTTGTCTGTTGTTACCTCTAAACTCTGTGTTGTTTTGCTTGTCCCAAGTTTTGTATTCTACACTATTATCTCTGTTTGAACTTTCCTTTTTATTTGAAATTTGATCAAACTTTTCTAATCAAATTTTCTCTTTTTGTCCTTGGTTTGATTATTTGCTTCTATTTGAAAATATACCCTTGATTGCATCATACAGTCAGTCCATAAATGCAACCTCTATAAATGCAATACCTCCCTAAATGCACATTTTTTCTATTCCATAAAATGTTATTAGTACTAAATGCACATTCTATATTCTGTAAATGCACATTCTCTTGAATAATATTTTATATTACACTAACCTCCCTAAATGCATGTAGCCAATCAAATTTTAGTATTTAAGATAGGTTATACAGTTTGAGTAGAAGTTATACAAACTTGATGATCTAATTTTAAAGCTGCAATTTAATTGGCTCTCTCTAAATGCAAACCTCCCTAAATGCATGTTGTAGGCTTGTCCCTATAAATTGCATTTATGGAGAGTTGATTGATCCCTGTTATCTGAATATGTGTAGAGCCAAGTTAATTGTATATCGTAGTAATACATGTTTAAATTTTTTGCTCTATCAAGATCTTTTTCTAATTCAAAAAAATTTGGGCCTTGTCCCTTTAATTCCTATTTCGATTACTTAGTATATGTACTGCCTTTATTTGAAACTTCTTGAGTTTTTGAAAAAGGAGTGAATCCAACACTATTTTAGGAATATTTTAAATTGTAGCTTTGTACATGTTTCTTCTTTTTACAGTGTAGAAACCCTTAAATCAACAAGTGAAATTGATAATTTTGAAACCATTATAAAAAAATAACTAGTATAGCTAGAACAATTTATGTTTTATTAAAATATAGAGAAAGACTTTAAAAATAAAGCTATAGAATTTGTTTTTTAATTTATTAAGTTTAACTACTGTTATAAAGATTTAAAGATATCTAATTTTATTAATAACTATAAAATTGGCACTATAATTTTGGCCAGCATTACCATAATACTGGACAAAATTATAAAAAGTTTAAAAAATTTTTAAAAAATTTAAAAAATAATTAATGCTAAGTTTATTTTTTTTTATTTTTTATTATTATTATTATTATTATTATTATTATTATTATTATTATTATTATTATTTGTATTGGCTCAGACCCAACTTTTGTCCCAAATTTTCCAACTTCTAATCCAACCAAATTTGGCTACCTATATAGAACTAGTTGATTAAGAAGAACCCAGACATCTTTTATATAGGCTATAACTAGATTTTGGCCAATCTTGATTTAATTTGCTAAAAATAACAAAACTATATTTATAAAATAACAACCTATATTTATTTAAATAACTTCTGATCCAGTGATCAGAAAATGAACTTTTTTTTTAGATGCGCTCACTGAGAGCTTTATTTTAAAAAAAGTTCATTCAAATTAGACCACTATATGCCAAGTTAATAGCTAAAAACTGCTTTTCTGCTTCTTAAATTTTGGGGGTTTTGGCTAAAATGTGTAATATATAGTCTCTGTACTATATGTCTGGGGTTCTATTTAAGGGTTTCTGCATTGTAGTTTGACCAAATTAAATTTTCTAGCTTTTGTTCTGTATATTTTGCCTTGCTCCAGTTGTATAGACCAACCTTCTCTAAGTAATTGTTCACTTTTTTTATTTTGGTTATATTTGTATATAGGATTTATATTCTGTTTGCTATAAGATAACTGTTGCTACACCATAAGGCCATACAAAATTTTTTTTTGGTTTTTATAACATAGGACTGTTTAAACAGACCAGGCCAGCTAGTTTTTTTTTTAAATTTTATATAAAAAAATTTTATAAATTTTTTAAATTTTTTTTTAAAAGCCCAACTAGTTATTAAACTATATAAAAAACTTTTTTTACAAGTTTTCAAATTTTGACCCAGCCAGGTTTTACATAAGAACAAAATTATTTCAGATTCTAAAACCCTAAATTAAAAATTGAAGACAAAATTGTTTTTGACCTATTTTACTTGAAAGATGAAATTATTTGATACTTTTTTTGAATAGATAAAATTATAAAAAACATACTATATAAATTTTATTTGCTTTTCCTTATAAATTTTTAATTTTCTCTAATGAAGACAAAATAGGCCTTTTTCAAAAATCATTTTTGGTGGTATCACTAGCTGGGTTATAAAAACCAAAAAATTTTTTTTACATGGCCTAATAATTTATTTTTTTCAAACTTTCAGTATTTGCTTCTTTAGAAAGATCATATATCATAAAGTAAAAATACTTTTTGTAATGCTAATTTTGGATTACCAGATTGCTTTTGGGTGCCCAAATTGAGTTGTATATGTTTTATATTCTTGATCTTCTTCTTTTGGATCTCACTAGCTAGCTTAACTTAATTATGTTCCATCTTTTTTTTTGCAAGATGTTCTTCTAGTCTGTAGTCTAGTGTTCTGCATTTATTTAATAACATAAGCTCTTTAATTTCTTTTATCGTTAAGTTTTTTACTATATCTATTTCATTAAACTTATTGTGAATTCTTTTATAAGAGGAACCTTCTATTGGTATTGATTTAATAGTATTAGTGGTCTCTATAAATATGATATCTTGTCAGAACCCTAAAGAACTCTGATACAACTCAGATAATTCTAAAAAAGGAAATTTTGAATAAAAATTCATCATATAGTAAATTTTCAAATTTTGCTCTATTTTATATATCAATTTGGCTAAAATACTGCTAAAATTATACAAACTCAGATCTAAGTTTTATTAGAGTTCTTCAGGTCCTATCTTGTCTATTACTTCAGTTTCTTTTATAATTTCTTTTAATCTGTTATTATTGTTTTTATTTTTATTAATTGCTATTGGTGTTGTTAATACCTTGTGCCCAATAAGGTATTCTTCTTCCTCAGAAAGGGTTTTTTGTACTACTTTGCATTTTGCCCAATCATATAATTCTATTATATTGTGTAAAGTAACAATTATATATCTTTTGTGTTCAAGAACTTTGCAATATTATGGTCTTTTTCCAAAATAGTAGCTTTTTGTTTATTAAATAATGATTTTTTGTCTGTCTTTGACTTGCTAAAAAATTTTTATACTACTTTAGTATAAGCATACAGTCAGACCTCCCTATAGTTACACCCATATAGTCACACCTCTATTTAAGCACCCAATTTTGTGCGACGGACTCAAACATAATAAAAAAACCTCATTATAGTCACTAATCACTTATAATTACTATTACTATGAAAATTTGATTTTTTAACAATTTTATTAATAAAAAACCCTCATTATAGTCACCAATTTTTACTAAATATGGATTATATAATCTGATTGGCCAATTTTCATATTCATGTATAGAGTGATCCTATAGACGAAATGTGGAGTGCTTCTATTTAAAACTTTTTCTTACTAAGTTAATAATACATGCCCACTAATTGAAAGTTGTAGAGCTCGTTGAGACGCATCTAATGGTAGTTGATCATCCAAATCGACCCAGTGGATGGTGAGATATCATCGAAAATCAATTGGCTGACTATATAAAACCTCTTATATTGTTTAAAAAGAGATTTTATATAGTCAGCCAATCGTTTTTTGACAATATCTCGACATCCACTGGGCCAATTTGAATGATCTAACCACTGTTAGGTGCATCTCGATGGCTCTACAACTTTCAATTAGTAGGCATGTATCATTAACTTAGTAAGAAAAAAGTTTTAGATGGAAGCACACCACATATGTTGTTATACTGGTAATCACTAGCGAATCGTGTTGTTGGTATCGTTTTTGCTGTAGTTGAATAATATTTTGTCATTTTGAGTGCAGTTGTTGTTGCACTACTGACGTGAATATCATGTTGTATAGTTTCTTGACTTGCAATATCTTTAGAGTTTTTGAAATATCTTAGGAGCATATGTTTTCTTTGTGTCTTGTTAGGTATATTTTTTTCTTGCATTGTGCAGGCATTTTATGTATTAATTAGCAATTCACGTAAGAACAAGACAAAATTCGGGAATAAGTATTTATATAGTTTTAATAGTAATATGGAATCCAATTTCCCAAAATTATATAGTAAAAAGACAGGTTTTTTTAAAATTCAAAATTTCAGCTCTTAGTAAAGTACCTTTAATTTTTAGAAAATTCTACCAGACTTTTAATAAAAAGAAAGACAAATACCATATTTTTATACCTATATAATTTAATTTTATATTATATTTAAACTATTAATACTTTATATTGTAGGCAAACTGAATTTCAACATTCGAAATATTATAGTAAATTTGTTTATTTTTATTATATAAATTTTTATAACTTGTCCTGTTCTTACGTGAATTGCTAATTAACTAATATTTTCTTTTTTTAGATCATTTTTCTGTTGTTGGCAGTATTGTATTTTGTGTAGTAGAAATACTTTGTTATTGCCATTGTTATTTATACAATATATTGGGTGTTTTATTTACTATATTGGTAATAAGTAGTTGGTTTTTGTGGTGGGTGTAAAAGGGTATTTGTGGTTGTTACAATTTTCATTTATTTTGGTTTTGTAAATTGTAGAAAAGTATAAATTTTGTTTCATTTTATTTCTTTTTTTGTTGTTTGGGTTCGTTTCCATTTTTTTTGCTTTTACTAACATTTTCTTTTTTTTCTAGTGCTATTATACTATAGTATTGGCAAATTATGGACATGGACTATATGGACTATTGGACATGGACATTTATGAACTATGTCCATATTGTCTATATATTTTTATTGAACATAAGACACTTAGTTCAAATAAATGTATAGGCTACAGCTCCAAAATATTCTAAATATAAAACAAATTAAAGCTAAAATTTGGGTGAAAATCTGGAATATTCTGAAAATTTCAGCAAAGAAAATATATGGACATGGAAACTATTTGGATTAGTTCATATCTATATTTGTCCATGTCCAAATAAAATTTTTATTGGACATAGTTCAAATGCCAATACTATTACACAATACCTTTATTGTTGGTGTGGCTGTAATCGAAATAGTGAATTATTTTTATTGTAACTTCATAACTGTATATTATTGTTATGAAATTTTATTGAATTGTTAGATTAGGGTTAGGGTAAGTTAGAGTAGATTAGTCGAGGTTGTATTGGATATTTAGGAAAGGAAGCAAAGCAGAGGTGACAGCTGAAGAAAATTGACTATAAGGTGAGCAAAGCAAGCTTGTTTGTATTGCTGAGTATAAGCGAAGCAATACAAGCTATACTGTTTATAATAAAGTGGTGTATAAGTATATTTAAGCGTAGCTAATAGAATAGTTTAAATCACAATTGTATTGCTGTATAAGTATATATTATATATTCTATAGAATTGTTAAAAGCGTATTACTTAATAAATAACATTCATATGAGTATCCAAAATATAGTAATAATTTAATAATTTTTGTATTAGTAAAAAAATGTAATACTTACGTACGTTCTGTTATACAGTCGGTACTGTCTAATTGCATACTATCCGTCAACCGATTTTTTATGCATTTAGACAGTATATGCATTAAGACAGTAAGGATAGTTTGTGTAATATAATGAACAACCAATTAAATTACAAGGTGAAATATGCAATTTTTTTTATTAAAATCTCCAAGATAGTAATTATCTGGGGACAGACATCTAATGATGCTATTATGCATTTTTTTTAAGTTTTTTCCCATACTAATCTGCAAATTTAATCAATCATGTAACAAGATAACAATTAAGTAACTTTATCATTAAATATTAAATAGTTAAAAATTGCACTGATTATGCATGCAAAGTTCAAGTACATAATCTTATACCATTTTAGACTTTATTAAAGTTATAGACAGTAGTACGTTCGTATGACAAAAAGTTATAAACAGCAGTACATTCGTATAACAAAAAGTACCATAGTGATAGTAAATGATTGTGCATATAAAAATAAGTAATTCTCTCTTTAATCAAATAAATAAATAAAATACATACTGTACATATATATCTCATCGCCCATAACTATCATAATTCAAACATATTAAAAGTAGATTAGTAAGGTGTGAAGAAATGAAATTACATAGATAAGAAGCGAAAGACTTACATACCTACTAGTGTAAATGTTATAGGAAGCTTGTTTCTAAAATATCATGCAAAGGTTAAAAAAAAATGAATAATAATAATTAAAAAAAAGAATAAGTAAAAAAAAAAAATAAAAATAAGAAAAATAAAAAAAAAAAGAATAAATAAAAGAATCACAACAAATAAATAGTACAGTACTGTAAAATAAAAAAAAATACAATAGATTAGTTGAAAATTAACCAAACATGATTCATAAATACAATGGTAAATAATTTATTAAGAAAGAGTAAAGAGTTATTGTGGGGGTCAGTTTTGAAAAAAACCTGCTTCATGTTTAATATAAAAATGGTATTTCATCATATACATGTGGCGGCGGCATTCCATATTAAAAAAAAAAGGTTTGATAATCAAAATTTTACATCCAGTTTTCTTGCTCATGTCGTCAAAAAAAATTAGCCTTACTAATAACCAGCGCAAAAAAATATGTTTATGCAAGCAAGATAATCCAACTCTTACACAAGAACAGCTTGCAAAATGGGCCAAGGAAAATTTTGGTCTTGACAATGCACCCAATTAAACAATACTTTCACGGATTCTTGCAAAAAAAGATGAATATCTTAAAATGGATGATGAAAGGGATCTCAAGGTTAAACGCCAGAGAACAGTACTTCAACCACAGTTAGATGAGGCATTAGCTAATTGGGTTTTGCAATGCCAGGCCAGAAGAATTCATTTAACTAGGGAATTAATATGTGAAAAGGGACGAAAATTTGCCAGACAACTTGGTTTTGACTCTCAAGATCATAACATACCTGATTTTTCAGTTGGCTGGCTTCTTTCGTTTGAGCAATGTTATAGTTTTAAAATACACAAAAAACATAGTGAAAGTGGGTCAGCTGACATTAATGCTATTGAAAAAAGTCTACCTAAACTTTGTGCAACTATTAACGGATTTGCTGCAAGAGACATTTACAATATGGATAAGACTGGTCTATTTTACAGGATGGCGCCAGACAAAACAATAGCCAAAAGGCAAATTGAAGGAAGTAAAAAGGATAAAACACGTCTTACTATTGCTTTTACCTCCAATGCAGATGGGTCTCACATGTTAGAGCCTTTTTATTGGCCATGCAAAAAAACCAAGATCGTTTAAAGGCAAAACTGGAAAGCAACACAGATTTTATTACCACAATAACAAGAAGGCCTGGATGACTGGACTTCTTTTTAGGAAATGGATTGTAAACTTTAATTGCATTATGCAAGAAACAAATCGACATATTCTTTTTCTTATTGATGGTGCAACTTCATATGCAGTTGGTGATGCTGATCTTACTAATATAAAGATTGTTACTTTACCTCCAAGAACAACATCAAAAATTCAACCAATGGATGCAGGCATTATTGCTGCCTTCAAACATCGTTATCATCATTTTCTCTTGCAACATGCTATTGATTGTGATGAGGCTAGAGAATCTGATATATATAAAGTTGACCAACTAAAAGCCATGCAATGGTGTGTTCAAGCCTGGTATTCAATCTCTGCAGAAATTATTGCTAACTGTTTCCACTATACTGGCTTGTTTAATTATGAAATTTTTCCTACTGTACGTGAAGTCAATCCAAATGATGAAGATTCTTCGGTTGTTGCAGATTTAGAAGAATCACTGAGATTATTATTTCCTCACCACCCTATGAGCCTTGCTCATTATACAAACCCATCAGAAGAGATGGATATGGTTAGAGATGGGCAAAATACAAAATTTTCATTTTAGTATGCATATGCGCATACATTTTTTGCACTATCTCTAGATATGGTGCACCAAGAGTTTACGGATGCTGACTTGCTAGAATTAGCGGCCCCAGAAAATGAAGATGGTGCTGATAAACCAAATGATACTGCCACTTCCGTCACCACACTTACCAACCAAGCCAAGCTCGATTTTCTCCATATTGTGATCAGTCTTCTTGATACAACTATTACTGATCACAATACTACACTCTGGATATTGTGTTCATTTCAGCGAGAGATTCGTTTTCAAGCTTCATCTTCGAAAATTCAGATGACACTAGACTCTTTTATGTAAAGAGAATAGCATATCTAAAGATACGAAGCAAAATAGTTAGGTTTGGTTTGGGTTGAGTTTTAAAACCTTAAGGTTTTAAATTAAACATTTAAATATCAAATAACGCCTCNAAGAGTTTACGGATGCTGACTTGCTAGAATTAGCGGCCCCAGAAAATGAAGATGGTGCTGATAAACCAAATGATACTGCCACTTCCGTCACCACACTTACCAACCAAGCCAAGCTCGATTTTCTCCATATTGTGATCAGTCTTCTTGATACAACTATTACTGATCACAATACTACACTCTGGATATTGTGTTCATTTCAGCGAGAGATTCGTTTTCAAGCTTCATCTTCGAAAATTCAGATGACACTAGACTCTTTTATGTAAAGAGAATAGCATAAAAAAAAAAAAGAAAAAAAAAAGAAAAAAAAAAGAAAAAAAAAGAAAAAAAAGAAAAAAAAGAAAAAAATCAGGAGTTTGTGTAATAAGTTTTAAATCCAAAATTTGGTTTAGAGCCAAAATTTTAAATCTATTTTTAATATTTTTTTTAAACATAAATAAAATATATTAATAAAGTTAGTTCATATGTATATGCTTTTAAAAAATTTTAAATTAATTGACTCAGGCTTTCGCTTTTTTTAAAATTCTTATTTAACAGATCAATTTATTAGATCACACTCATATTATTTTGCTTAAAATATACCATATTGTCGCGCAGGAGTATAAATTTAATTTTTGGCCTAAATTATGCTTAATCCGGGCCATTATTTTAAATGATGACCGATTTGCGACAATATGGTATGCAATTATCCTTAATTACCTATAAAAATTTTTTATGCATTATGCAAATAGAGATTTATGTATTTAAAATTAATAACGAAGTTAGGAAATAAAAATAATATGAAATTAAGCAGTATATGCATTTAGACAGTATGCAATTAGACAGTACTGACTGTACATTAATTATATCAATTACATGACTGAAGGTGCACTACAGTACAGGTGTACCAAAAAATAAAACTCCTATTATATATTATTACAAATATTTAAACTATTTTTGCACTTCCTCGCATTTAATTCTATGATTATTATATACAAAAAACTAGCTCTATATACTTATTTTTGCTCACCTCACATTAGCTATTATTTTCACTTCTTTGTTTTAACTATTGTCTTTACTTTGGCTAATTTTTTTGTTTTGGCTATAATCTTTATTTTGCTTTCTTTTTCTAAATGTTTTCTAAAAATAGTAGAAAAGTGAAAAAATAGTAAAGAAGTGAAAAAAAATAAAAAAATTTCTCAGAAGTATTGGTGTTCTTGCAAATTGCCAGAGAAATCTAGTATATTTCTTGCAAAGTGTCAAAGAAGTTAAAGTTGGTATTCTTGTAATGTGCCAGAAAAGTACAAAGTGTTGAAGAAGTTTGAAATAAATAAAATAAAATAAAAATTAGAAAAAAGTAAATAAAAACAAATGAAAAAAAACAAAAAATATAAGCAACTGAATAAAAAAAATATATAAAACCTCAAATCTTTATTTTTCTGAAGAGCATAGTGGACATTCGATTTGATTAGCTTAAAGATTACTGGGTTATACAATATAAAAAAAATTTTAAAGTAACTATTACTATGAAAAGCCATATCATTAATTGGCAACTTGTAGTTTCATATTATAAAATTTTTTTAAAACATATTATAGAGCACTTTAACTCTTTGTATATCTTCTGTAAAAAAAGATCAGTGTAGATCAAATTTCTCAAAAAACTTTATTTATATAGCAAATTCAAGCAAATAATACTGTATTATATTGTTAATCTATGAAAAATCACAAAAACAAGCATAACTCTCAAACGAGTAATCAGAATTCAATAAAACTACTACCATTCGACTCAGCTTGCTGAGATAGTTTGTATGAGCTATATTATGTCTTTGTGTAATCTCTGTTTGCCAAGATAGGAGTTGTCAAACATTTAATCTATATTTATACTTTGATCAGCAATCTGATTGGGTAGATGATTACTGCAGGCAAAAACGTCAGATCTGACAGATCTGAAAGATGTAGTTTTTATATAGCTTATATTTTAGATATCTCATATATCATATTTCTATCATTTATTTTATATATTATATTTATTATAATTATACTATAATTTTATTAATAGTAGTTGTAGTATATATTACACATGTAAAAGATATTGACCGTTACATTTGTAAAATTTCAAAAAGTATAAAAGCAGCTGATGTGGACCCCAAGTTCAACATCGAGTCTTCATACTCTTTCAATAAATAAATACTATTTATTACACAAATTAAATAGTTATTATTATCCTCATATACTTCTAATTGTAGCCTCTTTCGTAATTGCAAATTGCTTTAAATTTTCTTTGTTAAGTTTTTTTTAAAAATGCTATATCGATTTATATATACCAAAGTAACAGAAAGTGAGGCTATACAAAGCATTCACTGTCTAAAATTGCTCTAGTTACCTACTATCTTTGAAGAAGTAGATATAGGATAATAACATATACAATGTATAAGTTAATGGGTGTTAATCATTATATAACCTATTTTTTTGTTTCAAACTCAACATCTTTTCTATACAAGTAATGTAATAACACTTCAATTGATAGCAATTAGAATCAACTTTTTTTCAAAAGCAGTACTTGGAAATTCTAGAATCTTTCTCATGAAGACCAACTTTACCTATTTTTTAGCTTTTTTGATAATGAATGTTTCTAATTATAAATTTATTAAATACTAATCTTTTTTTTTAAAAGACTTTACTTTGTAAGCACACGGCATTTTTATGATAAACTCTATTAATTAGATTACAAGGTAATTAATAATACATTGTTCTTACCCTGTTTTACAATAAAAATTTATAGTATTTTTTTATTTTTAGGCTTGCTATGCTTTAAGAGCAGGCTTCATAGATCATTACTACCTATGTTGTACTATGCAAATATAAGTTTAAAAATAATTATATTATTGCTATACAAATTAAAGGTTCACTACAACAAAACCTTGCACAACTCTTGCACACAATTAATTTCTAAGCATCCTTAGAATGTAAAAAAAAATAATCTTAAGACAAAGTTTTTTTTTAGAAAATTGCAGGATTGGTAAAATGGTAGCCATACAAGAATGAGGTTCTTGTGTTTAAAAAAGATAAATTGAACAGTTTGTATGATAAAGCTTTGAACCTTAAGATTTTATACAACAAAAATTCTTGCAAACTCATTCGCATAACACATATATTACTAATCTTGGACTTTCAAAAAAAATTTGTAGAATTTTAGCATCTGATATTTTGGTAGTGAACTATGTACTCAAGCATCAGATATTACAGTCTTAGAGTTATTGCGACTAAGAATTAACCAGACTAAGAACATTTGATGAAACTCTGTTTAATGATGATTTTGTATTAAGAATTTTTTAGTGGATCAAGACCTAAATTTTTAGGACCTAATTATTAAAAGATAGAGATTTTGATAAATAACCTATGCAACTGAAATTACTAATAATCACTTGTTGGTTAGATGAAATGGATCTGAAAGATGATAATGAAATAAACTCCTATTTTTGAAAGCTAAGATTAAACTGGAACTGATTAAACAATTCATTCGCAAGACACATATACTAGTAAGCTATATAAATGTATTAGTACTCTAAATTAAACTAATTAAATTATATATAATTTGTGAAATTTAACATATATATTGTGAACCATATACTCAAGCATCAGGTATTTACAGACCTTAGTTATTGTAACAGAACTCCGAAATATACATAGATAGGTCAGGTTAATTATAGAGTTACTAAAAAAGGAAAGATCTGCAGAAAAAACTTCAAAAATAAGCAAAAAATTACTATAAATAGAAAAGATTTGCATAAAAACCCTCAAAAATAAGCAAACTCATACCTGACCTATCTATGTATATTTCAGGGTCCTATTGTAACTAAGATTTTAGCCAGACAAAAAGCATTTGATAGAATTTCGTTTAATGGTAATTCTGTGTCAAGAATTTCAGTGGATCAAGACCTAAATTTTTAGGACTGATAGAGATTTTGATAAATGACCTATGCAACTGAAGTTATTAACAATCACTTATTGGTTGGATGAAATAGATCTGAAAGATAATAATGGAATCAACCTCAATTTTTGGAAGCTAATAAGATTAAACCAGAATCGATTAACCAATACATTCGCAGACATGTTTACTGGTAAGCTATATGAATGTATTAGTCTATAGAGATTTCCAAATTAAACTAATTTAAATTTTATGTAATTTGTAGAAATATAACATATATGGCACCTGAGATTGTGAACTATATACTCAAGCATCAGGTATTTACAGTCCCAGAGTTATTGTGACTAAGATTTCAACCAGACAGAGTATTTGATAGAATTCCATTTAATAGTGATCTTGTGTTAAGAATTGTTAGTGAATCAAGATCTAATGTTTAGGACCCGATTATTATATTGAATTAATTGAGTAAAGATTTTTGATAAACGTCTTGCTAAAGTTATTGAATTACTTGTAGGTTTGTTAAAATGAATCAAAATGATAATGAAATTAAACCCAATTTTTGGAAGCTAATAAGGTTAAACCAGAATAGGTTGAATAATATATTTATACTGATAAGCTATATAAAATAAAATTGTTCTGCAAATTAACTACAGTATATTATATAAATATGTTTATTATAGTATTTTTTATAAATAAAATTTATCTTTGTTGAATATTTGACTCAACATTTTTTATTTAATTTTTGTAAAAATATATAGTTTGATTCTAAAATATTTGAGAATTACAATTTAACAAAGCAAATTTTTATAAAAATGCTGTTATAACTTTATTTCTAAATTAAATATGACAACTAATTACCAAAGTTAAAATCTAGGTAAAAAAAAAAACAAGGACTTGAATACTATTTTTAATAGTTACCAACTATACTAACCAATTTTAATTTTAAAATGCCAAAACATTATAAGAAACAGTAAAAGTATTTATTCTATACCAGGTGTTTCAAAAGTTCTACGTTTGTATTCTTTAAGCAACTTTTTCATCCTCTGCATGATTTTTCTTGGCATCCACAACTATTCAGAATAAAAAATAATTATTAGAATTTACAGCTTTATTGATATATTATAAATAATAATAAATCTTTTTAAAGCTTACCCATACGTCCGATTTCTTTTTTAGACAATTGACTGTTATCAAAAGTAATAAGAATCCTGTTAGATCGTCTAGCTGTCTTATTGACAACAGAAACCTATTAAGAAAACAAGCCATATGAGTATAAGAAATTAAAAAATTATTACTAGTAAATAAATAAAAATATACATTAAGAATACTATGTATACCAATATCAAAAGTAACTTTGATTTGAGATACATCCTGAGGTGCAGACGGAATACTGGTCAATTCAAATTTACCAAGCAAGTTATTATCCTTTGTATGAACATGTTCACCTTCATATACTTGGATAAGGTTCCTTTTTTTAAGTGATCTTATACAAGAAATCATTTATACAATATATATTTTGCATAAATAATTATCATGATCTCTATGTATAAGGTCACTTTAAAAAAAGTATTGTTTTGGAACTTTTGAAATACCTAGTAAGTATTATGTGAATCCTGAAGGTGAGTTTGGTTTTGGAGCAATTAGTGGTAGTGGGTTTGGTTTTGGGGTGATTAGTGGGTAGATGGGTTTGTCTTGGATGATAAGTGGGCAGGTTTGTAATTAGTAGGCAGGTGGTTTGGTCTTTGGTAATTAGAAGATAGACAAGTTTGTTTTGGATTAATAGTAGGAACTATATATAATATAAAAAACCTGTGCATTTACAAACCTGCTTTTTTGCTTTTTTACTAATTAAACATCTTTAAATACTAATTTCAATTATATATTTGTAGCCTTTAAGATTATAAAAAAATTATGTGAATTTAAAAAAAGAAATAAATTTAAATAGCCAATCAGATTCATTTTTGTAGATTATTGATGATTTCCAAATTCTAGAATCATTCTGTACGTCAAATTAAATTTGGAATATTCCAAATTGTATTAAATATCTAAATTTATATAATGATCTACATTGTATATTTGTTTACTTGTTTACATTTTTATTAACCAATTAAAACAAATGTCCGGCATGCTTTTCTGAGTATGAGTTCATGTATTTGCAAATTTAGAAATTATGAAAGCTGGGTTAATGTTCTTGCAAAATGCCAAAAAAGTTATGAAGTATTAAAAAAGTCTGAGTTTGTTTTTTTGCAAAGTGCCAGAAAGTAAAAGTTCTGTTTTTGCAAAGTGCTAGAATAAAATAAATTAATAAATCAAATTTAAAAAAAAACAAAAAAACAAAAACAATTATATTAAATAAAAAAATAAATAAAGCCCTAACTAAATTTTATTTCTTTAAAGAAGCTTTTTTAAAAATTTGGAAAGTGCTAGAAAATTTGTTTGTGTTCTTGTAAAGTATTAAAAGTTTGGATTGGCTTGTGCAAGTTTTCAAAAAGTGTTTGTTTTCTTGCAAAGGTGTTCATGTAAAGTGCTGAAATAAAAATAAAATAAAATAAAATTAAATAAAAAAATAAAAAAAAAACAAAAGAAAACCAAAAAAATTGAAATCAAAGCAAAAAATAAAACAAAAACAAAAAAGTAAAAAAAAACAAAATAGAAGATCTATTTATAAACAAAAGATCTAATTGTCCGGAGTATAGTGGAGAACTTTATATATTTACATAAGGTGATACAAAAGTTACATTTTTGATAGATCAATAATAGTAATATCAAAAATATAACTTCCGTATTTGGTGTCTGTCTGCATGTGTATAATAGTTACCTTTTTGATACATCATATTAGTTTGATTTGTGTTATATCAAAAAAATAGAATTAGATCTTAGTTGTTATTGCACTTGGATACACAATGCTGTGCATTAACCTAGTCTAATCTTGTAGTACAAAATTTGTAATTCATTTTGAAAATATTAGTCCAATATGTAATTCTGGTTACAAATCTACTGATTTAGCTTGGTTTCCTAGTTCTAAAATATTTCAAAGTGGGTTCAAAATATTTTGAAACAATTTATAAAATATTTTGAAACTACTTTCAAATATTTCAAAAATTTGATATTTTAAAATATTTCAAAATATATTACAAAATATTTTGCTTATATTACAGTTTGTAAGAACTTATATAAGATAATGTTTATAAATTTGCTGATGAATATTGATATAAAAGAATAATAAAGTACATAAGATTAGTGCTAAAGATAAAGAGAAGCAAATGAAACCTTCTGCAATATTAATCTTATAATTGCAATTAGTAAAGTTACAAAGAAAAGGCAGAGTTGCTTGTTGTCATAGCTATATTTAGAATAGTTATAACTAATATAGAAAAATAAATGTTCTAAGTTCTTAAAAAAAGGTGGTAAATAAATATCAAGATGTGTTTCCAAAGAAACTACTAATAATTTACTACTGAACCAAAATGTTAATTATGAAATCCCTCTTAAGAAAGGTATAGTATCTCTATTCAGGCATATTTACAGATTGTTATTTTAAGAATTAAAGAAATTAAAAAAGCAATTGGATAAAAATATTAAAAAGAAAATAATTTATCCTAGTTCCTCTTTGTATGTAGCCCAGTACTATTTGTAGATAAGAAAAATAGTGCTCTTTGAATGTATATAGACTACAAGACACTAAATAAGTTAACAATTAAAAATTGATATCTCTTTTCTGTATTAATAATCTATTAGATTAGCTTATAGGAGCAAAATATTTTTGTAAAATTAATTTGTGCTCTGGGTATTACCAATTGCATGTTAAAAAGAAGGATATTCCAAAAACAGCATTTTGCACAAGATATGGCTACTATGAGTTTCTTGTGATACTGTTCAGATTAACAAATTTTCTGCATGATATGTTCAAGACTTCTTGAATAAACTTATAATTGTATATCTTAATAATATATTGATTTATAGCAAGTTACAAAAAAATATATAGAGCAAATAAAACAGATATTAAAAATATTTTAAGTAAATCAATTATATAGAAAGGTTAAAAAGTACAAATTTGACAAATTTAGTATAGAGTTTTTAGATAGGACCAGTGTCTGAAATTCAATTTTTAAATTAGTTGCAGGCTGCAACTAAATAAAAAAAATAGTTGCAGATTATAAGAATTTATAAAAATTTAGTTGCGTGTATAAGCAATTAATCAAAATTATAAGTAAAATTTGCAAATTTATAAGCAGAATTTGCATACCATATTTTCGTATAATAATGCACATGTGCATTATTTCGAAATTGGCACTTTTAAAAGTTGCCCATTTGACTCAAAATAACGCACATGTGCATCCCGAAATAAAGCACCCCTCCCCTAAGAGTTTTACAATAAATATAAAATAATGCACATGTCTATTAAAGATTGGTAATATTGATCCGAAATATCGTACATGTGCATCCCAAAATAACACACAGGTGCTCAAAATAATGCACACCTGTGTGTTATTATACAAAAATATGGTATGCACTTCAGATTTTGGTTGTGAAAATTTAAAATTTATTGTGGTCTGCAGACTCTGCAACCCAATTTCAGATACTCTATGTGAGCTTATATTTGCACTTTTTTTTTTGGTTAGCACTTTTATATTGATATATATTATCTATATTTTAAATATTAGAACAGACTTTTAAAAGTCTTTACCTTTTTTTAAAATACAACATTCTCTAAAAAAAAAACTGGATTACATTCTTTAAAAAAAAAAAAGCTAATAATTTTTCTAAAAAAAAAA
>QKWP01000681.1:118605-190478 GCA_003550325.1 Gigaspora rosea
ATTTTCTAAAAAAAAAAACAGAATTACATTCTTTAAAAAAAAAACAAAATTACATTCTCTAAAAAAAAAAAACAGAATTACAGAATTATATACTTTTTTTAAAAAAAATTACATTATCAAAAAAAAAAAGTATTTTGCAAAAATAAATTCTTAAATTACATTTTTTATTAGAACATTTCAAATATAAGATTTATAAAAATTAACTTATTAGTATCCTTTAAATATACTCTTTTTGCCCATTAACTGTTTTCAAATAACCTTTTTATCCAATACCTACTTTTCAAATATATCCTTTTTTTAAAAAAAGGGCCTGTATTAGCAATTTTTCAAATATGATCTCATTTAGATTGTTCGGGGTCCTTTTTAGGATAAATAGTTTTATTAAAAGAACTTTCAATAGACTCAAAAAAATTTTAAACTATAAAAACTTGGACAGCATGCAAAGATGTATATGAAATTTACTCATTTTTAGGATTGGTAAATTTTTATAGAAGGTTCATATCTAATAGTTCCAAGTTAGCTGCACCTCTTATAGTATTGTTGAAGAAAGAACAATTTTATAAATAGGAAATCAAAAAGGATCAAGTATTTAAAGACCTAAAGAAAGCCCTTATAGATGCTCTAGTATTAGCAATATCTGGCTCTAAAAAGTATTTATAGTTGTAACAGATGTGTCAGATTTTGCAATTAGGGCCATGATAAATCAAGACCAGGAGAATAGGAAACAGCCTAAAACATATAAGTCACAAAAATAATACTAGCTAAAATTAATTACCCAATTCATAAAAAGGAATTTTTAGCTATAATATATGCACTAAAAGCATGGAAGCTTTATTTGGAAAGATAGCACTTTATGATTATTACTGACACATTTTAATAATAATAACAATAATATAATTAATCAGAACACTTAATATTTTTACAAATGTAAAACTTGTAAAACTATCCTATTTAACTATTTTTAAACATGTGCAATAAATAAATAAAAAAAGTATTAGTTGTTACAAAAGACCCAAATAATAAAAAAATAGTTACTAAAACACAGGCCTATTTTTTCAAATCATTATTAAAAATTGATTTTTAGACTTGTTGCCCGGAAGTGACAACTACAGATACTGATAAAATATAGTGAAATATGGTGAACTAGTTTTACTACTATTGGTGAAATTGGTAGTAAATTGGTGAAATTGTTGAATTAATTTTACCAGCATCTATAGTAACAACTTAACAACATCTCTAAGTTGGTACTGTATATTCTAAAAACCAATATTTTTATATTAATCTGATTATGATTTTATTATTTTATATAAAATTGGTTTGTAAAGTCACAGTATTGTATTTTAAAAAAGTATATACATTATATTATAGAAGAGTTACAATATTAATACTACTATATTGTACTTTTCCAAATTGTAGATTCTTCAATTTTTTTTTATATATATAAAATTCCATATAAAAGTTATAATTATAGAAGAAAAATTACATTTTAGGATAAACTAAACATTAACCAATAATAGCACAAATAATTTCTTAGCATTAAATTTAGTAATAAAACTGTTTAATAAATATTATTTTATTTCTGATCTTATTTAAATCAAATAAGTAACATATAAGTGCTATTTATTATATATGCAATCTAATAAAATCACTCTAGCATTACTCTCTAAAAAATTTTACCACTATTTTACTAGCTGATTAGATTTCAAGATCAGGTGTAATGCAAAAAGATGCAAGAAATTAAATTAAACAAACAAAGCATTCATAAAATAATATTTTATCTATAAAACTGCTTACTGCGTACTAACAAATGTTTCATTATGAAATTTTGGTATTAGGTAACTTCTTTCTAACTTAACTTAATAGCAAGCACTAACCCTAATTTAGCTTGAAACTATTTGTGAAATTTTAAGATGGTGATATTAAGGTCTTAATCTAATAATAATAAAAAATATAAAAATAACTATAACCTAATGAAGAGATTATAGCATAGTCTCTTTCAAGATAATTATCAATTTATTTAACAATTTAATCTAATAGGCTTTAATGTTAATGCTATCTATATTCACAATAGCATTTAGATAATCTAGTCTTTTAAAAAAATTAAATTATTAATAATTACAAAAGATAAAATAAATAACAAAATTTATTGATTGTATACATACTAGGGTTTCCAAGTTTAGTAATATTAAGATCTATTTACAGAATCAACATATAACAAATTTAAATAAATAATAATATTTTTAAACAAATTAAAATGATACATACAATTTTAATATATTAATTGTAAATAAATACCTTTAATTGCCTTTGAAATTAATTTAGTGCTAATAATTTTGCTAGTGTACATTCCATCCGAATGTTTTGATATTGGTATTGATTTAATAACTTTATCTGCTTCTAAAAATTGCTTTTTAATTTTATTATCATATGAAGCAACTACATTACTATGCCATTGACCTATAGTTTGACACACATCACCAGCATGAGGCCGTTTTCGTGGATTAGAATCCATGCATTTTTCAGCAAATTCAATATAACATTTCGGTGTTTCAGGAGCAAACTTTGGTCGTAATCCTTTGCAGATCTTGGCTGCAAGTTTTGTACCAAATTCATAACCATCAAAAGGTCTTTACCCAGTTGTCATTTCTGCCATAATAATTCCAAACCCATAAACATCTGCTGCTTGTGTAAAATCGTGTTCACCTGATAAAACTTCTGGTGCAACATAGGGCATAACTCCAAAAATATCTCCTTCTAAAACTTTTTCATCTTTTTTTCTAGACAATCCTAGATCTGCTATATATGCTCCTTCGTCATATAAAATATTGCCACTATGAAAATCAGCATGAATGTATCCTGCATTTCCGTGAATACACAGTAAATCCGATGAAATTTGTTGAAGCATTCGTAATTTAGTCTGCCATTTAAGGTTGCAAAAATTCTCTTTTAAATATCCCATTATTAGCATGTTGAAATACCATCAAGTATTCCTTTGTTTTTGTATTTTGAGTTATGCCATATATTGCGAGCCTATTAGAGTTTAATTTACATGCCATAAGGCTTTTAAACTTAAGGTTAAACAATAAATTAGTTCAAATTAGTTCAAACAACTATTAGATAAATTTTAAAGCAATAAATTAACTCACTTCTTTTAAAAAATCAAAATGGTTTTCCTTCGAACCGGTCAACGTCTTGAGTGCAACGATGCTAGATGGTTCACGCGTTCTTTTGTAGATATCACCATCATTAATTTTTTCAACTTTTCGTATGCCATCCAACCAGGATGCTGAATATACAGAGCCAAATCCTCCTTTACCAATTTCTTTAACATTTGATAATCTATCAAATGGAATCCATTCAATCGCATCTTCATAATCTTTGACTCTAAATTGGAGCATTTTCATGCAATTGTCAATATCCTTATTTCTACTTGTAAACCGTGTTGCGATGTCAGGGTCGCATGATAGACACCATGCTCTAAACGTGTTATCCTCATTACAATGTGCACATTTTCCATATTCAGAATTTTTATATAATATATAATGATTTATTTCGCATCTTCGTTTTTAAACTTATATCGAATATAAATAATTTTTATATTTACCGACTAAATTAATGCGAATGAAATGATTTGTACGTAATAGTAAATAAGTAATTGATGTCTTTGTTTTGTGTAATAAAATTATTAAATACTCTTTATACTCACTCGCTAAATGAAATGATTAATTTGAATGAAATAATTTGTACGTAATGGTAAATAAGTATTTATGCTGTTTTGTGAACTTGTTATGAGGTTTTTATTTAGTAAAATTATTAAATGCTCTTATACTCACGTGCTGAACGAAATGATTCATGCAAATGAAATGAGTTGTACATAATGGTAAATAAGTATTTATGCTCTTGTTTTGTGAACTTGTTTTGCTGTTCTTATGTAGTAAAATTATAAATGTTCTTTATACTCACTATCTGAATGAAATGAGTTGTAGATAATGGTAAATAAATATTTATGTTCTTGTTCTGTGAACTTGTATTGCTGTTTTTATGTAGTAAACTTATTAAATGTTCTTTATACTCACCCACTAAATTAATGCGAATGAAATGATTTGTACATAATGGCAAATAAGTATTTATGTTCTTGTTTTGTGAACTCGTTTATGTAGTAAAATTATTAAATATTCTTTATACTCACGTGCTGAATGAAATGATTTATACAAATGAAATGATTTATAAGTAATTGTAAATAAGTATTTATGCTCTTGTCTTGTGAAATTGTTTTGCTGTTTTATGTAGTAAAATTATTAAATGTTCTTTATATTCACCCACTAAATTAATACAAATGAAATGATTTGTACGTAATTGTAAATAAGTATTTATGTTCTTGTTTTGTGAACTTGTTTTGCTGTTCTTATGTAGCAAAATTATTAAATGTTCTTTATACTCACAAGCTGAATGAAATGATTAATGCGAATGAAATGAGTTGTACATAATGGTAAATAAGTATTGTGTTCTTGTTTTGTGAACTTGTTTTGCTGTTCTTATGTAGTAAAATTATAAATGTTCTTTATACTTACAATCTGAATGAAAAGATTGTAAATAATGGTAAATAAGTATTTATGTTCTTGTTTTGTGAGCTTGTTTTGCTGTTTTTATGTAGTAAAAGTATTAAATGCTCCTTATACTCACAAGCTGAATGAAATGATTTGCACGTAATGGTTAATAATTATTTATGTTCTTGTTTTGTGAACTTGTTATGCTGTTTTTATGTAGTAAAATTATTAAATGTTCTTTATACTCACTCGCTGAATGAAATGATTAATGCAAATAAAATGATTTGTACGTAATGGTAAATAAGTATTTGTGTTCTTGTTTTGTGAACTTGTTTTGTTGTGTAGTAATATTATTAAATTCTTTATACTCACAGACTAAATTAATGTGAATGAAATGATTTGAACCTAATAGTAAATAAGTATTTATGTTCTTGTTTTATGAACTTGTTTTGCTGTTTTTTTTTTTATAGTAAAGTTATTAAACGTTCTTTATACTCACGTGCTGAATGAAAGATTTGCATGTAATGGCAAATAAGTATTTATGTTCTTGCTTTGTGAACTTGTTTTGCTGTTTTTATGTAGTAAATTACCAAATATCTTTTATACTCACTAACTAATGAAATGTAATGATTTGTACGTAATGGTAAATAAGTATTATGTCCTTGTTTAGGGATTGGACCCGGGTAAAAAGTTCTATCATATAGTGGCACGAGATATATAATAATTTACCCGGGTAAGCTGCGTAAACTAATAATACCCGGTTAAAGAATTTCTCGACGGGCCCAATCTCTATTCTTGCTTTATTAAATACTCATTATACTCACACACTGAAATTATTAATGCGAATGAATATATTTGTACGTATGGTAAATAAGTATTTACGTTTTTAAGTTTTGTAATTTTGGTTTGTTAATTTTTTCGTAAACTATTAAATAATTTTTATACTTACGGGCTAAAACAACATAAACAATACAAATAATTAATACGTATTTATGAGCTTAAATTGCTGATAATAGTACTTACTCGCTAATAATTAAAAATGTGTAAGAAGTCTTATTTCAAATAAACTACAAACGTTATAATAAAAAAATAAAAAAAATAAAAATTGACATACTTATCCATCCATTTAGAAACTTCAGATTCAGTTTTTTCCACGCCAATTCCATAAAGGTAACAAATGGCAGTTTTCCAAATTCCCATGGAATTACCAGCCTCAGCAGACTTTAGATAATATGTAAACGCTTTGTGCTTATCGATTTCGACTCCAATTCCTAAATAATAACAATAACCAACTTGATACATTCCGTTAGAATTATTCGCGTCTGCCGATTTTTGATAATATGTGAATGCTTTGTTTTCATCCTTTTCAACACCTATTCCATATTCTAACAATAACCAAGACAATTAATTCCTTCGGTATGCCCCATATTAGCGGATTTTTCGAACTGTGCGAACGCTTTATATTCATCCTTTTCAACGTTAATTCAGTGAAGATAGAAATATCCTAATTCATATGTTTCATCAGCACATGGACAGTAGTTACATGCTATAAATTTAGCGATTGTAACTAATTATTAAGATGCTTAAATCAAAAGCGTATCTAAGGATATATTAAATAAAATTTACACTCACGATCTGGTTATTTAACAAATATATAATTGATTAGAAGGTAATTTGACAAAAAACACCAATTTTAATCAATTTTAAATAAACGTTATGCACATACCGAAAGTTAATTGAGCAAAGTCAATCTATTTAGTTTATGTCACATAGATATACTTAACAGAATCTTTTAATTCCTTAATGCGTAGTAACTGCATAGTAACTATATAGTAATTATATAGTTGCTATTAAATTTAATAGTAACTATATAGTTACTGCGCTTTAAGGAATCTCAAGTTTCTGTAAAGTAATTAAAAAAATAAATATTATGCCTACTCCCTATTAATTCAACGTGTATAATTAATTAAAGAATATGAATGCACATAAAGCAGAATAACTTATATTTACTTTTCACAGATTTATTTTGATGCCCATTCATCATTTGTCTCAATTTCCAGTAATTTGTTCACATCATTGAATGATTCTTTATATTTTTCCAATAGATAATAGGTTTCTGCTCGATATCGTAGTGCAAATTTGCTGTTTGGTTCAATATCAAGCAATTTTGTTAGATCAATAATTGCATCTTTATATCTTCCCATGATAAAATTAAATTTTACTCGAAATTTAAGTGCAGTATCTTGTTTGGTTTCCAGTAAATTTTCTAAATCTTCAAGCGTATACGTATTCGTCGCATTATAGCATATATTAAGTGCATCTATCAATTTTTTTTTTTAATGTTTCATCTATATCATCACTGGGTTCAATACCAAGCAATTTTGCTAGATAAATCATTGCTTCCTTCGTTAGATGGTAGGTTTCTCCTAGATATCTTAGTGCAAAATTGTTGTTTGGTTCAATATCAAGCAATTTTGTCAGATCAATAATTGCTTCCTTATATCTTTCCATTAGATCATAGGCTTCTGCTCGATATCTTAGTGCAAATTTGCTGTTTGGTTCAATATCAAGCAGTTTTGTTAAATCAATAATTGCATCTTTATATCTTCCCATGATAAAATTAAATTTTACTCGAAATTTAAGTGCAGTATCTTGTTTGGCTTCCAGTAAATTTTCTAAATCTTCAAGAGTATACGTATTCGTCGCATTATAGCATATATTAAGTGCATATATCAATTTTTTTTTAATGATTCATCTATGTCGTCACTGGGTTCAATACCAAGCAAGTTTGCTAGATCAATAATTGCTTCCTTCGTTATATGGTAGGTTTCTTCTAGATATCTTAGTGCAACATTGTTGTTTGGTTCAAGATCAAGCAATTTTGTCAGATCAATAATTGCCTCCTTATATCTTTCCATTAGATCATAGGCTTCTGCTCGATATCTTAGTGCAACTTTGCTGTTTGCTTCAATATCAAGCAATTTTGTTAGATCAATAATTACATCTTCATAATTTCCAATGGTAAAATTAAATTTTACTCGAAATTTAAGAGCATTATCTTGTTTTATTTTCAGTGAATTTTCTAAATCTTCAAATGTATATATATTCGTCGTATTAATGCACATATTAAATGCATCGATCAACTTATTTTTTAATAATTCATCACCCATATCATTACTAGAAGTCGCTATTAACAAGGAATTTACGTATTAAATTACAAATCAAAATAAAACATATATTTATAACTATTCATAATTACCTGGATATTTAAATTTTCTGCTACCGAAATTTACTTCTATAGATCACCTTGCGACATTAATCCAAAACAAGGATACAAAGTCCGTTTTAAATTTCGGAATGCAATACCTTGAAATTTATGTTGCAAATATTAAACTATCGCGATTGCATAATATAAAACGGCAAAACTATAAATTTTCAATAATTACCTAGGTTTATACCATTTTTAGTATAGAATACCGAGTTATTTTTAAAGTTTAAACAACATCCAATGGTATCGCCAGTAGAAAACACTGTCCAGTACGATAGTAGTCTCCAGAATGAAAAAAGTTGCCGTCATCTCCGTGATAACCCCAGGAACCATCATCCCATCCTATGAAAAACCATGGTTAATTATATATTAATATGCAAAAAAAAACAGAATATTATTTACCAGGCATTCTTCCATATAATTTAAACGACTTTTCGCAAAATCCAATTCCAATCATTCTTTTGAATAGAAGAATGTAAAAGGTTATAAGCAACATTTAAACAATTTTATTTTGATTATTGTCAACTTCAAAATAAAACAACTTGCAACGCGGGGGAATTGGATTATTCGCACGTATTGCACGTATGTCTTCTGCGATTTCGCCCAAACCTATTTATTTAAAGAAAATTGTATTAATTCGGAAATATTAAATTTTTGCCATGTAATCCTATATAAATAGTCTCATTAGCGAAGGGCAAATGAAAATGCTTATTAAGGATTGGAACCGTTTAACCGTTTAAAAATAGAATTATTTTGGTCGTGGGCCAGAATTATTTTAATGCCGGCCTAATTAAGCGGTTAAATGATTAAACGATTAAGAAAACTTTTAGGTGGTTCCAATTCCAATGCCATGAACAAAATTTTTGATAATTTGAGCTAGCCAGGCTGTACATATTAGTATAAAGCAGATAAAATTTCATGCGCATGAAATTTATTTGCCTATCACTAAGTCTCACTAAGTCCCACCTTCATAATTTACTCTAAGTCCGCTCGAATCTACATTTAAATAAATAGATTTATTATCGAGATCCCAAGCAGTCGGTAAATCCATTAATTGCATTAAGTGTTGGGCGAACTATCTTAAATTAAATATAAAATTATTAACTAATTTCTATCTCTTATTTTCAAGAAATTTTTGTTATGAATCCTTATTTTGAGCTACTATCTGATTTCAACAATGAGATAAAATCATTTAAAATTCAACTTAGAAAGGTGAATTAAAAACAAATGGGATTATTTATATATTGCAAAATTTAATAAAGCTTGTTTGTAATCTTAAAAATTTTAATAGTAACACGTTTTTAGTCGTTCTGGAATTGATCTTTACGAGTTAAGAGTAATCTTTGATTTTTTGATTGTTAAAATATTCGCAATTTTCAATAGCCGTTAAAACTATAGTTCTTTTATAATAACATCGGGCAATGTGCATCAGCCAATAAGACAAACTTTTGCTATGAAACGTCCGTACGTACGTATTATTAACGGCATGCACGCCAATTATTCACCAGTACACAGCTTATTGTTCGATAATTTAAGAGTATTGTATTTTTCAATAATTAATTGATCGTACTGCCGATCGTCCCTACATCGTCCGCCTAATTCATACAGGAGAGTTACAAAATTCCGGGTCTGGATACATCGGAGTGCATCGGAATCATTGTCGGCTGGATCAAAATTGATCAATTTTGCCCAGGATCATAAAAATTTTACTAATGAAATCATATCCATTTCATTAAGAAAAAAAATGCCCAGCTGATAATTTTGCTATAGAATCAGCTAACAGCTAGGGCTAAATGCCGACCTGTGACCCTACTGTAGAATTCGTCCCACCTTGTTCCTATTTTGTTTCTCCATACTCACCCTTCGTAGTTACCATTTATAGATCTTCCTTATTATCTATGGTTGTCCCGATTTCCATATATGTCTTTCTATACCAGGAACGTAGTACAAAGTACGAAGAGTATGGTTTACTGAAGAGTTAAATGGAGACAGCAAAATCTGAGCATTAACTGTTAATTGGTTGATTAAATCTCATGACTTGTAAGTTAAGTGGTATAGCGCTTTTGCATCTGATCCATACTCATGATTTCATCAGGATTCTGCCTATATCGGGATCATTGTGCACCGATGAGTATGGTCTTGTAATATATATTAGTTACCTGTCTTATTCCCCGAAATCAATGACTTATCGAATTCGGCTGACATATCATTGGCAAATTTTTTTAGGGTGTCCTAGAATTTATGAAAACGGCTGTAAATGGGCTTTTCTTCTGGATCCGCCTTTTTTCACCGATAATTATTTCACTGACAGCTCATTTAACTGACATCACGCTAAGTGATAATTTACTAAAAATATAAACTCTGACCTTATGTGATGTCGGCTAAGTGAATTTTTGGTGAAATGGGCAGCACTGTTTCTTCTAGTATTGCATGCATGATTTTTTAATTAGTGCAATAAAAATTTTCCGTATTTGACAGTGCGTGATCAGAGAATCATTCTAAACCATTATGGTAATATATTTTTTTCTTCATCTGGTCATTGATTTAAAAATAAATATTACTATGTTAGGAACGGAGTGTAACAAAAATTATGGTTTCTGTAAACGGAGCATTAAGTATGTAGAATATGCAGGCATGTTAAATGGCATGTGCGATTTTCTAGTAGCACAATAAAAAATGCGGTATGAACCGAAACATTGTTCTATTGTATAAGCAGTAACATTTATAATAACCCTATTTTTATATTTATAAGATACAGAATTAAACTTGCTTTATTAATAAAGTAAGGGCATTGATATTAATTACGTAATTTTTATATACTATAGAGGCTTATCCCCTTCCCTGATTAATACTGTATTTAAATTCTCATGTTCTTAATATTTAAATAAAAATTTCTGATCTCCACCACCTGCTGTACAACGCGTGGTGCTATTCAATTGTAGATTCTAACATTTTTCATGACATAAAATACTATATTTCTAAAAGATCTAAGGATTTTAAAATGTGAATTTTTACATTTACAAATCAATAAAAAAAGTAATTTTTTCCGAATCAATGATCATGTTATATGATCAACTCACAATTTTTTCATTATACTCTCCTTGTATAGTTACAAAATACATCCGGCGGTATTATTTAATTAATCTTAGATTTCTTGTAAAAAAACTTAGAGAACTATATGCAGCACTGTACAGTAAAAATTACGTAATAAATACCAGCACTTTAATCATTGTGATTCTGCAAATGTGATATGATAAATAAATTTATTATACAATATAAAAAAGTGAAGTTATAAATGAAACGAAATTAAAAGCTATCTAATAAAATGATAAAAATCTGATTATACACAAATATCAGATATGGATCTGTTAACAATAAATAATTAAAATTCATTGATAAATTCAAAATTTTACAAAACCATGATGTTGAACAGTGTTTTCTTCTAAGAAATTTTGATAAACTTTGTCGTGTTCGAATGAAAAAATTTCAACCTTATTAACCCCAGTTTCTTTCGGACTAACTCCTTGACCATTTATTAAAATAGGAACTATGTTGATATCTTTTTTAACATCAAAAATTGAAGTTGAGTTTAACAAGCCTGTTGTAACATTAACTTCATTATCCATTGTTTGCATTCGAATTCCTAATCGTTCCATAGTTGCCGTAATATCGACTGTTCCTACGACAGAATTACTTTTATTATTACTACGCCACATGGACACGAGACCAGCAAAATGAGGCGAAGTTATAGGTGTCTGAGCAGTCGCATTTTTCAAATCAACAAATACTCTAATAGAGTATGGTCCAACTAATTTACCAGTTTCTATAGTCAACTTTACGAAAAACCTATTACCATAATGAGGATCAGGTTTATAAAGTTCAAGAAGATAATTTTGTAATTTTTTGGGATCTTGACCTTTAAATTTTTCTAGTTGAAGATATGTATAACCAAGTTTTTCTATATATCTAATATCTGATGATTTCCAGAATTCTGTTTTTGTCTTTCGAAATGGTGTTAAATCCGTATTTTCATCTAATACTGTGTCAATTTCTTCTGTATAAGTTCCGTTGCGTGCAACATTTTGTTGCATCCAACTATCAGGAAATCTATACATATAAATATATATATATAGGATTAATTAATCTTTTTGTTATTTATAATTAAAAATAATTATTTAAATAAAAAATAATACTAACACTCCCTGCCAAAGTGCAAAAAGACGATCTGTGTTGACATGATGGAAATAGAACATTGGGTCAAATGCAGATAAATCTGCATAAGCCATATGACCTCCAGGACCACCGAATATTGTATGTAAAGCATCATGAGTTCTTTCAAAAGATGCAAAATGTGCTAATCCAACGATTTCTAAAGGAGCCGGATGACCTGAAAATATATTTCCTATTTGTGTATCATCTGATCTTATACCATGATCGCTAAAATGTAGGTAGTTTCTCATATGAAACATTTGATAAAGTCCAGGTCTAAATACTTTAGAAACATATATTGACACATTTTGATTTAATAAATCATATTGATCTTCATAATTAGAGTTAGGATGTCTGACAGTAGGATAACCAGCGGGTGTAAATGGATTATATGCTCTGTTGGGAATTGTATAATTGGGTTTATCGGTTGGATTTTCACCTTTTTCTAAGGGATATGAAAGATCAGTCGGTAAAGTATAACTTTGTAACGGATTTTTGACTTTTTTTTTTCCTTGTGGAGTGTTTATTTCAATTTCAGGTATTAGGAATATTTCTGGAACACCATTTATTGATTTTTCATCAGCCCAATCCCAATAAGGATGACGAAGTTGTTTTGCTGCTTCAACATACTTTTCTTTTTCATTATCTGGGTATTGTAAAGCGATTTGTTTAGCCTCTTTAGCTAATAGAGATTCAATCAAAAGCATATACGGCCTATGCCAAGGTGCAAATAAAATGTCTCCATGATGACAATATCCACCCCAACGACCTTTTGCCCAATCTGTATCATTATTATATTCATATTCATCACCAGTAACACCATCATAGGCTGTATAAGGTAATCCATGAATGCCAGCAACCTGGTAATATGATCGCATGTCTTCATAGGGACGATCATAGATCGATTGATAACTTTGAATAAACAAATCGAATTGTGGTCTATATGTTTCATTGTCACAGAGATCCCAAATATCCAATCGTGGGTATAGATCTGAAAATGGTTCAACAATAACTGGTCCAGACGTCGTTACACTTCTCACATGAGAAGAATGATAAATGGAAGAATGACTTAATCCCATTTTTTAGTGTTTTTTTTTTTATTTTATTCGGTTTTTTTTTTCTTTAGTTATGCGGATAATCTTTGAATTTGGGTCATCTTTATACTGTTCGTTAGGAACAATTTCACATATTTAAAACTATTTTGTTTCTCACTTAAGGAATTTTTGACATATGATTATGTAATTATTAAACCATTACATATTCAGAAAACTATGGAGTGTTTTTATCAAATGCTATTGATTTAAATATTCGTGTGTCAATAATAAAATTTTGATAATTATAGAAAACAATGATATAGATGCATTATCACATATAAGTTGTACATCAATAATAACGTTATGTGCAAAAAATAAGAGTTTGCATATCGGGTCACTGCATGCATAATTTTTTCGGCATTATTTTCCTTATAGACCGTTAACCCGGCATCAATCAAATGAAATTATATATATCTGCAACTAATCAAGCATTAATTCTATGTGATGTCAGCAGAGTGTCCAGCTATTAATAGTCGGCAAAAAATAGCTTGCAACAATGGCAAAAATAATAAATTAGCAATCATCCAAAAATAGGGGATGGCTAAAGCCAGGTGCGTTTATATGTTTTTGATTATTTAATTAAAATTAGGGTGAGGGTTAGTTAGGGATTAGGGTTAGGGCTTGGCTTATAAGTAAAATCGTCTTCCCAACATTTTTTTATTAATGCTCCTAGACAGGTTTAGACACTCGTTTTTTGTATTTTCGGCGTTTTTCACTTTTTTTCTTTGTTTTTGTCTCGGGCTGATCCGTAAAGATCAAAATTTCATATGGGCCGATTTTTACTGATTTATGTGATATTTTCAAATGATCTCCCTGATTTGTACGACAGAATTTGCTAATCACACCAATCAGATTTATTTATGTGATAATTAATTTTGTTTTTTTTTTGTTTTTTTAACTCGAATATAAGTTCACCATGAGTCTACCATGAGTTCACCATGAGTTCACCATGAGTTTTTGTAGGTTAGAAAATCCTTCAACATTAGTTAGAAATGTTTACATGACTTTAAAAACAATTTTTACGTATTTACTGTGACCTTTGTTTAGACGAGAATCTTAAATTTTAAGAACTTCGTTGAAAGACCATTTATTGAACTACCCAAAAACACTATTATATACTGTAGACCATTAACAAATAAAGGTAACAAGAAGCGTTTTTTGTTAAAAACTGTTTTTTATTAGATTTTCAACAAATATAATACAGTTGACTGATGAAATAATTACTGATATGTTCTTTAGGGATACGAAAGCTTAGTTCGTGTATTTGAGACGAGTATAACGTTGTTAATGCAGTAATGGGTTTATTGCTTGAATAGGTTTGGTGCTTGTACTGTATAGTACGTAGTACGTAGCATGTTTGGGCCAACTAATTGTACCGTAATAAAAGTTTTATGTCAGAGTGTACAATCGGTTTGGATATAGTAATAAATACTATTTTTTTCTACACTTCGCTTTACGTAATTTTTTTTGTGTGTTTACAATTTTTTATTTTTTTTCTTGCGGGTTTTGTTTTTTATCTTTCCACTGTTATTGCAGTATCGTAAAGTGATGAAATTTAAAAAACTAATCAATTTGATTGGTTAACAATCACATGTAGATCTACAATTAGAGATATCACATTTTTATATCACTCAAATCAGTCAAAATTGGCACATATGTACGATTTGATTGACTTTTATCACGTGAACGCACCTGGCTTTAGACGACCCCCAAAAATAACAACACTTATATTTATAAAAAGCACAAATGAATCTGACTTGTAAGGTTATCAAAAGTTACCAATTGTTTACTAACAAAAGAAAAAGTCTTATAATTATTGTATTGATAGCCAATTTCGCATCTTAGCAAAAAAAAAAAAAACAATATAGCTAGCTATTTGTAGTAGTAATTTTCTAGAAATAGCGCTATTTTAGTTGCCACGAAAAGCTGGACACTCTGGATGTCGGATAAAATAAATAATTGTTTAGGCATCTGTATATCGAAAAGATCTGTATTTAGTTGGATCAGATTTTTCTTTTTTTTCACCTCAGAAGGTCGAATAAAATCCAAAGTTTAGTAATTTATAAAGGTTTAAAAACCTGCTAATAATTTTAAACATTAATGCTTTTTTCTATTTGAAAAGTTTGAAATAGTAATCAAAAAGTTTTGTTCCATATAAGTTCGAATTTGAGAACGGTTAGAAACTAAGTTTGAATACGAGTTCCAAATTTATACGGTATTTAAAGAATTTGTTAAAAAATTATAAATGATTAATTAAAAAAATTTCAATGTATTTTTGCCTTATATATAGTTTAAATTTTTTGGCTTATAATTGAATATAAATTTTATTTTTATTTTTAAATAAGTTATTTAAAAAAATTTTATTTAAATTTTTTAAAAAAAAAAATAGATCCGAAGCACTTTTATAGCTCATCTCAGGGCAAAATTGTCCTGAATTTGAAACGGTTTAAGGGATAGAAATCTTGTCTAATTTTTGTTTGCTGTTTAAAAAAAAAGTTCGCATGTCTAAAGATCAGATAGAATTAATAGAAATTCCGTAATTTTTGCACCATTTTTATGTTCTACGCAAAATCCGGACATTTAAAACCTCTTTAATGGATTTATGACTAGTAAAAAACGGCGACATTCATAGGGCTGGTGCCTTACTTCATAGGTTCTTAAATTTAAATATAAAGTTACATTAATGCGTGTGTAAAAGATATAATCTCTAATTAATAATTTACAAAGAAAGTAATTTTTGCACTTTAGCCAATCTTTGCTGTAAATCTGTATTTTCTCCCAATTTTTGTATTATAATTTATTATAACAATAACAAAGGATATATGCTCCAATTGAATAATCCAGCATGGCAGATTTTTGATAATAAATGAAGCTTTAATTTTATATTTTCCAATTCCAATTCCATGTTGATAATAATATCCAACATTAAACATCCCTATAACATTCCTCATGTTGGCAGATTTTTATAATAAACGAATGCTTTTTGATCACTCTTTTTAACACCAATTCCCTTTTTATAACACTCACCAATTTGAATTACAATTTTCAATTTCAGCTGATTTTAATAATAAATAAATGCTTTATTTTCATCTTTCCCAACCATTAGTTTATCTTTTTCAACTCCTATCCCATTAAAATAACAAATTGTAAGGGTTACATATTCTATCTGAATCACCTATCTTAGCAGTTTTTTGAAATGATTAAATGCTTTATGTTTATCTTTTCAATCTATTTACCAAACGCATAACAACCTGCATGAATATAATGAATTGTAAAATTTATTTGATAATTCAAAAATAAATTATTTCATCTTGATTTGATTGCTTTTTACTAAAACACGATCTATTTTTTACTAGTCGATTTAATATTTTCACTCATTACCTTTTTTATATATAGATCACATATTTCTATAATATATTGTTAAGAGAAATTTGTGAATAAATACCTTTTTTGTATATTTAAAAGCAAATGGTTAGAGTTATTAATGATTTGAGCAACATAATCTAATGTATTCAAGACTGTTTTTACTTTTTTTGTTCTATATTTTTATGAATTTTTTAAATATTTCTTGATTTGATATTTTGGGCCATAATACTAAAAATGGATATAAGACAAAATAATAATGATAAAATTTAATTAAAATAATTGAGTAATGTTTGATAATTAACTTAATTAAGTAGTACTGTATATAAATAAATGAAGTGAATTACTTTGGTTTTATGACCAATGAATGGTCATAAAATTCATTACTTGATGCACAAATATATTTATGTGTTGTGTTCATGTTTAATGTGAATGGTCATAAAATTCATTACTTGATGCACAAATATATTTATGTGTTGTGTTCATGTTTAATGTTTGTACACAAAATATTGATTCATAAAATCTATTTGAGAGAGTCCGGTCATTCATTAATGGACATCAACAAAAAAAAATGTAATTTAAATCTAATTTTATAATAATTTTAACAATAATCAATTGTACTATAACACAAATAATATTTTTATGAATTAATAAGGTAATGTTAAAATTTATATAGTAATTATTAAATTTTATAGCAAATATTAATGCATATTCTAGTAGATTTGAAATTTTAATTGAATTACGTATCTTGATCGAATCTTAATTATGGATACCAGTGTCTAGACATATTGTATTCATAATGACATATACATAGATTTAATAATCAGATAAATTTTTTAATTAGACCTATGAAACATATATACTTTAGTTTAAATAAAACAAGTATTAAGAATATGTCACATTTGTCGATATAGTTCAAAATACTTTGACATTGGATATACATGTGTTATTAATAAATAAATAAGCAAATTAAAAGGTATATACCTATAGTTGTTTGATGAAACCTCGAAGTTTGCACTGACAAAATGCGAAATCTAATTTTGTCTTTCATCAATGATGAAACTGCAAAAGGTGACAAAACTAACGAAACTGCAAAGGGTGACAAACTAATAAAATATGAAGAAGCTGATTATATAATAAATAAGTTTACTGTACAATAAAAGTGTTATTGGCTCCCTATATTTTATGCTCATGTAAGCTAAAATTCAAAATAAGAAATTAATAAAAAGTAATTTTCCACTTAAAGTATGAAAAAAAAATACAAATAATATAACTTATGATTTATCTATTTATAAGTTTTACACAATGCAGTTACACAGTTATCATATATAAATTTACTGTACAGTAAGATCTCTCTAAGTTCACGCTCTATAAATGTATACCTTCTCTGAATGCAGATCTAAGTTCTGGCCAAAATAAATACTTGGTCTCCATAAATGAACCTTTTCTTATTATTCTCTAAATGCACATTATTAAAATATGGTCCCAAGGACATGCACTTAAAGATCTTTGAGTATACATGTATATTAATACAGAATGCCAATTATTAATGCTTAATGTAAATTTTTAAAGAGCTAAACTCGATGTAACAATATAATAAATTTCATTTTAAAGCTTTACACTAAAATTGCTTACTTGAAATTATTTAACAAATTGTGAGTTAATGATTTGAATTGAGGTTAAACTTTATTGCAGCTATATTTATATTTATTTATTTATTTATTTAAATATTTTGCTTATTTGAAAATTCTGTAATTAGCTTTTTAAAAAATTAAATATACATTCTGAATTAAACCTATAAACATCTTTTATCAAATAAAATAAGAGACTCAATAATAATTTGTTTCTTTTTAAATATATAAAATCATAGGTTTGTTTTATTAATTGCAAATTTGAGATTTTTAGTAATTATTTTTTTTTAACAGGAGTACTAGGTTTCTTTATTAATTTAGATTTTGCTATCCATTTTTTTTTAGTAAAAGCACTAGAGTTTTGTCTTTTTAAGTATAGTGTTTTGTTATTTTAGAGTTGGGTTTATCTTTATTAAAAGAATTTGAGGTTTTGTTTTTGTTATCATGCAAAAAGGGTTTTATTTAATAACTATATGTATTTCATTTTTATTTATAAACAAATTTATTTATCTATTAATTCACATTATTCTTATATAGACTTACTATATTTATCTTTTCTGAGTCAAATTTTACTCAAGTTTTTTTTATTATATCATATATTTTAGCTAGTAAGAAAGCATCAAAATTCTGACTTACTTATGCAAGATTTTATAATATAAAACTAAATTTTATTACTTAGATAATCTCTTATTTTAGCTAGTTTATCTTATTTTAATTCTCAAAAAAGTTTGTAAAAATGAATATATATAAAATTTAATTAGTAATCCAGATATGAATTGGAATTTCTTATAGTAAAATTTACTATTGTCTAAAAAATCTGTATTTCCAAAAAAATAATAAGCAAACGTATAATTACAAAGTTTAAAATACTTGTAGTTTATAATCTATTAACTTAATTTTAATAGATTAATTAAAATTATAAGTAAAATTTCTCTGTTTAAAATACTTGTAGTTTATAATCTATTAACTTAATTTTAATAGATTAATTAAAATTATAAGTAAAATTTCTCTCTTTATACTTTTGTAAAATAAAAAATAAGATTTATTTAGTAAAAAAATTATTTTACCTTGTTGGAAATGCAGATTTGATAAAAAGTAAAAGTTATATAGTAAACATTGCACAATAAATTATTGAAATTTGTTCTGTTTCATATCTGAATTACCAATTAAAAATGTTCTATATTTGATTTAATGAAGTTCTCTGGTTATAAATATCAATTCTGAACATATAATTTTACAAAATTCAGAAAAGTAATATTAATTTTAAAGATATTAATGTTTGTAAAATACAGTCAAACCTATATATATGTACACTCTATAAATGTATACACTCTATAATTGCATTTTACACCTCAGTTCCAACTTATAATAATACATATAAAATTGCTCTCTATAAATGCAACTCTCTACAAATGCACACTTATGGTCAGTCCCAAGGGGAGTGCTTATATAGAGGTTTGACTATAAAATATAGTACATAGTAATATTATTTTCATGAAACACTTTTTTTGCTTTGCAATTACTATTTATTTAATACTTGTAGCTAGATTAAAATAAGGCTTTACAATAAATTCAATAAATTACAATAACTTAAATCCAGATTGAAATTTATTAGAGCTGGGCTGGCATTAAGCAATATTGGTTTATAACAGACCCCAAAATATCTATATATATAGGTCAGATTAGAGAATGCATTGCTATTATAAACAAATTAAATGAATTAAGATTTAAATTTGCATATTCTTTAAAAAAATTATTAAAAAGATTAAATTTTTGAAGTTATTTCTATATTAAAATTCTAAATGTAACAGTTTAATATTTAGAATAAATTTGAAAATAACAATACTGTAGTTTTTTAAAAATAAGCTATCTTGCTTTTTTTAAAACAAAATTATAGTAAAAATTGTTATTTTAAAAATAAGCTACCTCTTAATACTATCACTACTTTTAATTAGTTAATAAACAAGGTTTCTAGCAATTTATTGGAAAACAACAAGCATTATAGCTCTTATTCCTAAACCAGAATTATTTTATTATTGTAAGATAAAGTAGGGTTTTGTGGCAAAGTTAAAGTTGTTAAAATAAAAACTTTTTTATTTTCATACATAACATTAAGTAAATTTTATATAAAAATAGTAATGTAGCTAACTGTTTTAACTAACTTTATACATCATATTATAAAGTCAAAATTTAAGTAGTAGGGGGTATTGTGGCAAAGTAAAGATATCTTGTGATACTGTTGTCAGAATCGAATAATTTTTAAACCATTCAATTCATCTCAAAAGATAAATCAAATAGTAGCAAGATTATTTAATTCTGATAATTAGATCACAAGATATGACCAAATATATGCCTTACAAAAAAAAGTTTAAATAATCTCAACAAAAGACAAAATTGGTTATATCTTGTGCCCTGATGATCTAAATTAAATGATTTAACCACCAATTGGTTCTTCTCATTGAGACAAATTGACTGATATAATAATTACTCAATTCTAATAATTATACCCAAGATAACCAAATTCACTACAATACCCTTTTCATCAAAATATCTTCTTTTACCTTATATATGTATTGTTATTCTATTTCCACTTTTTCAAAAATATTGGGTAACTAGAGTAATCTTAGACAGTGAACACTCTGTATAATCTCACTTTGTTACTATGATATATCTAAGTCAGAAGGCATTTTTAATAAAACTTAAAAAAAATTTAAGACAATTTGCAATTATGAAAGAGGCTACAGTTAAAAGTATATAAGAATATTAATAATTGTTTAATTTAGGTAATAAATAGTTGTATTTATTAGTGAAAGAGTATGAAGAATTGATGTTAAACTTGGGTCCATATTTTCTGCCTTTATACTTTTTGTTTTTTCACAAATGTAACAGACTATATCTACTACATGTATAACATATATATAAATAAAATAAATATAATAAGGGAGATGGGGTATTATAGCGAATTAGATATTGTGGCGAATTGTGATATCTTATAATCCTTTGATCAGAATTGGATAAAATTTATACAATTCAAATTCTCTCATCGAGAGGAATCGAATAGTATAAATTTTATTCGATCCAGACTACTAAGTTATGGTTATGAGATATTGAAGTTAATGCAGGTTTTTATATTTGTTAACATATAATTAGCTTTGTGACTCAGTGGTTCAAATTGAAGATTTTTATATCAATTGATTCCTTTCAATGAGAGAAATCAATTGGTACAAGAATCGCCCAATTTGGATCACTAGACCATGAGAACCATTTCGATATATAGAATACTATAGTAAAAAGGCTTTATAACGAATTGTTGATATCTCATGCTCCTATAATCAGAATCCAATAATTTTTATATCATTAGATTCCTCATATCAAGAAGAATTGAATAGTGTAAAAATCATTGAATTCTAGCCATGAAGTCACAAAATATCAATAATTTGCCACAATACCTCCTAATGCAAAACAATCTATTTAATTTTAACGAAACTTTAAATTTGAATATTTTTAGATTTAATGACTGGAATCGAATGATTTTGGTATCAATTGATTCAGCTTAATGAGATGAATTAAATAATACTAAAATTATCTGACTCCAGCTAATAAATTATATGATATGACCAAAATATTGTTAACTTCGCCATAATACCCCCATCTCCCTTATATATAATAAATAACAAAAACTATATATCACACCTGTGGTGTTCAACACCAGTATTAAGAAATTTGTATAACATATCAATTAAAATAAAAACAAAAACTAAATTTTGATTAATATTAATGTTAGGGTCAAGGCCTGGGATGGGATAGAGGCATAGATTATACCAAACTTTTATAGGAAATTTTTTTTGTTAGAGCCTCAAAGATAATTTCATAAATGAATTTTTGTGTTATAGACATTTTTTTAAAAAATTTGCATTACATCTGATTATCACATTATATTGCAGCTTATAATAAAAATGATAGTAGTGTTAAACACCAGTGGTGTGATTTAACTTTGTTGATAAATAATAAATGTATAATAAAAAATATATAAAATATATGCTTCAATTATGATATATATTAGAAGTAATACATGTAAAAACATTCGTGCAGTAGATTGTCTAGCCAATCAGATTGCAGAACCTATATTAATTGTTAATTGGACATCTTATCAACCAGTAATCGTATAGAGATAGTTTATAGCTTGTTAGAACTGTCTCGATGAGCTGAATTGAATAGTGGCCATTTTATTCAATTTGGATTAGTGGATTAAAAGTTATCCCTTAAACTGTAAGCAAATCCAGGCAAATTTGGCTAGAAAATTGCTATAAATATGCTTATGATCTATATTTTTTAAAACTTAAGATATTTAATTAAAAATTTTTTTTTACAATATTTGAAAATAAGGATTATATTATAGTAGTATTTAATTTTATATTATAAGAAAAAAAGTTTAAGTTGCTAATAAACTAAAAATAGACAAATTTTAAAAAATTTTTATCCAAAAAAATTATCTACTTTTTTTTGGCAAACTCTATCAATATTAGCTCAAGCTTCCTGATTTAATAGAATAATATAGTTTATAAAAAGGATTACAACTTTTATTATTGCAACTTTTGTGATTTACTTGTAAAAATTAGGACTTGTATTAGAAGTGAAAATTTTTTTTATAGAAGGAAACATATAAAATTTAAGAAAACCTAAAGAAAAATTTTATAGTAAAAATTTTAAAATAAAAACTTTAAACTTTTATTGCTTTAAAGTTTATTAATAATTTTAAAAAATTTTCATAATAAAGTTTATAAAATATCTTTTAAAGAAAATATTCTATAAATAAAGTATATCCCATATGCTTAATAAATTTTTATTTTATTTAAAAAAATGTAATATTTCTAAAAAAATCCAGGCAAATTTGCTTGGATTACAGTTTAAGGAATAATCACTTTTGTGTTTTTCTATAGGTTAACAGTATATTACAAAAATAGTTATCTTGTATATGCTTATAGTCAAAATCTTTTTAATTGAAACTTAAAATGAACAAACCTTTTCTTTTTTTTTGAGATGATATCTTGCTTGTATCTTTATTAGTAATTTAATAAGTTACTCAAAAATGGGAGCTCAGACTAGTTTATCTATAATCTAAACCTACTAGAGTAGTGAAGACTTACCTAGTTTAGAATGGTTAGTATGTAGTTGGTTGAAATACTGTACTTGATCCAGTTGATAGCCCATAGGTCGAGTTTTCTAAGGGCTATTCCTACAGGGGAACAGTGGTTATAGTTACTATGTAATTACTATATAATTGGTCTGGCTGCCTACATGAGCAGCTGTAGGTAAATATAAGTAGTGATTCTGGCTAATCAAAATTTATTGGCTAAGCCTAGCCAATAAATTTGGTCAGCTTAGTTGGCTGAGCCGATTTCCTATTAGATCTCAATCACTAGATCGTTATATAACTAATTGATTTTTTTTATATATAATACTTTTTTTAGAAACTCAGTAGATTATCTCCTCTATTAAACAAGATAAATTATTGAAATTCTTTACTTGCCCTACAATATATTCGCTTAATTCCTCTTAATTCCACAACATTTATATTACACTTTACTAATTGAAGTTATAAGTAATTAACTACTAATATGTTAACAAAATCTCATTTTTTGCGCAAATAAAAAGATAAGACTTTTAGAATAATGATTTAGAAAAGTAAAGTTAGGATTGTGTGATCTTTTTTGTATGTGTAATATAGTGTTTTTTAATATTGAAGCATACAAATAAACAGATATTTACTTCATTTGTTTTGTGTAGAACAGAACTATAAAGCATAACACTATAAAGATTTCAAGTTTATTTAATATAGAAATAAATATAGATTACAAAAAATTTTAAATCATGATGGTTATAACTTATATGTACTTTAATATAGTTTAAAGTGTTCCAAATCAATAAAGACATGTTTGTCTACCCATAATAACATTCAACAATTTAACAATGTTTATTTAGAATTTTTAAATATAAAATAATGATTAAATTTCATTGGTTCGCTTCCTAATTTTTTTTTAAAAATTAATGATTTTGATTAGCTGTTCAGCATATAACAATCATTGTAACTATTTGCATATTTGCGATAGTCCTACTTATAGTTTTTGTATATAAATTACACGTAAATTATATTTTCTATTTTGGAAAATAAGAATCAATTAGCCGATTTTGAAAAAATCGACCAGCTAAGCTGAAAATTTTTTGGCTTAGCTGACTTTGCTATATTAGCCAGAATCACTAAATATAAGGCATGCTCTTTGCTTGTTCTATTTGGAGGATATGGAGTTGGAGTCAGATATAGGGTATGAAATACTTTTGGACTGTCTCCATTAAATAAACCTGGAGCAGTAGGGTTTTTACAGCTAGTTGTATATTGAGTTAGATATCTGGAGAAGGGATTGTATTATGACTTGAGAAGCTTCTTTTGTAGAAAGGTAAATGGACATAGGTTTTAAATAAGGTATAATGGGATTAAACCTTTAAGTGTAGTATTAAGGTAGTAGAGAGCAAACTTAGAAAGCTGTGTGATGAAGGTAAAGTATTGGAAGATGACTGGAAGATAGTATCGATGAGCTTGGAAATTAATGAGACTAGTAGGTCCAAATTGATTTTATTAATAGTGCATTGAATAGATATAAGAATAATCTGGTTGAGTAGTTGTCTATTAGAGCATGTCAACTAGTAAAAATGAACAAAACTTGAATTTATAATAAATAAAAAAAAATCCAAAATAAAAGTAAAATAAAATATATAGTCAAATCTCTATATATGCACACTCTATAAATATATATTCTCTATAATTGAGCTTATATCTCAGTCCCAACTTATAATACTATATATAAAATTGCTCTTAAAATGCACACCTTTTACAAATACATACTTATAGTTGGTTCCAAGGGAGTGCATACATAGAGGTTTGACTGTATATATATATTTAATAAATAATTTAAAAAATAATTTAAATAAATTAAATAAATAGATAATAATAAAAAAATGTATTTAAATTAAATAAATAAATAAAAAAACTAAAAAAATAAAATAAATAATAAAAACAAAATATATAAAATTATATATTTAAATTAAAAATAATTTTAAAAAAATTAAAATAAATTAGTGCTTCGATCCTAATTTTTAAAACCAATTTGGATTAAATTCAGATTCTTTGTGGTACATTTGGTTGAAATTTGAATTAGGACAAATCCGGATTCATTCGGATTAAAAACAAAAATCATATTGATCAAATACGTGAATATACTTTTTAGCGTTACCAAAATAATTTGGAATTAGTGTAAATTTTGTAAATTTATTAAAATGATAACCTCTTTAGAACCTGAATTCTCAAGGCTATGGATACAATCTGTTAATTGAAATAAGTAATTACGCCAATTTCAAGTAAACATCCTGTAATTTTTTTTATTTACGAAAATATCATAATCTCTTAATTAAATTGATTAAATTGATTAAGAGATGATACTGATGCTATTTATAAATTTACAAATTAAATTTTTTTTTTTGGTTACAATAATGATTAAATAATTAATGATTTATTATAATAATTGCCACCTAAAGATTGTAAAAATTAAGTGTATTAATAAATTTTTAATCTTAAATAAAAATTCAAACAATCTTTGCTTTATAAATCGTAAAGCTACTAAAGCTACCTATCTTAGTTGCTCTAACGATGTTTAACCACTTAATAATTATTCGATATAACCCTAATCTATTAATAACGTAGCCGGTTTGATATATTCAGTTAGGATGTTTCAAGTAATGCCCTGTTTGTCTTTTTCATATTTTTAATTAACAATTAATAAAGCCGATTATTCTATTCAGATTATTTACATCTGCTAATTCTTTGATAATAAAAGTTGGTTGATTAAAGGCGCGATTGATCAACAACAGGTTAGATTACAAGATTTAAAAATATCAGGTTTAGAAAAATAATCTTTATTTCCAAATAACTTGCGAGTGGCATTATTTTACACTTACTGTTGAATATGATGTAATTGAAAAGGGGTTATCCGTCAGCAAAGAACTTTTTTAGATACATTCAAAAAATATCTTTGCAATAGATAGTCTAAATATTTGCCGTAGATATAAATACCAAGTGAGCTCAACAGTAGTCATAAATGTATGGATGATTATGAAATGATAGATGATGATGAATATTATCCTAATGAATATAACTATGAAATTGCGGAAGATTCAAGAACCTTAGCCGAAACCTTTTCATCAGCAGCTACTACACCCAGTGTTGGAAATCTTATGTTCTCATGTTCTCACGAGAACATCACTTTTAATTTGAGAACATTTACAAATTTTAGATGTTCTCTATTAAATTTTTTTGAGAACATTAAGTTTGAAAAATATGTTCTCTATGTAACTATATAAAGTAATAAACATCGTTTTATTAATATATAGGTTTAAAATAATTAAGTTTATAAATATATAATTGTTAGTTAGTTGAAATAGAGAATAATTTATTAATCGCAATTCACAAAAAAATTTTGGATAATATGATTTATTGACATATTCATTCCAATTTTGTAAAGTTTTTTTTAGTTTGTTAAATCAGCAATTTTTTTCTTTATAATTTGTATTTTATTTTTTTTTTATAAATATTTATATAAAATTTTATTTATTTTTATTTTATTTTTATTTTAGTTAATAAATTATATTTTTATTACTTTTATTTTTAATAATTTTTAAATATATTAATTAAAATAAAACTAAAAAATAACAAATAGAAGTATAAAAGTATAAATGCAAGGGAGAGAATGAGAAAGAGAAAATAAATATAAGAAAAAGAGTGTGAGGGTGAGAAATAAAAAGAAAAAAAGAGAAAGAGAAAAAAATTTTTTTACCTATTTGAGAACATAAAAAAATTTTTGAGAACATTAAATTAAATAAATATGTTCTCATGAGAACCTAAATTTCAAACAGATTTCCAACACTGACTACACCTAGTGTTCAGACAACATATTTTTCTAAACTTTCAGACAGCAAAAATAAAGGTAATAAAATTAGTAATAAGCCGGAGATTTTAAACAACTAATTATTTATCTTTTTTTATTAGCTAAAGAACCTGTAAAAAAGAGGCCATACAAATGCAAACAACCATCATTTACACAGGATTATTTTGATAAAAAAGTAAATGAAAAGGGTGAAGAAGTACGAATTTGTAAAATCATAAATGAAGGAGGTCAAAAGTGCAGTACAGAATATAAAAGTATAGGAAGTTCGACAGGAAACCTGATTACACATCTTAGGGATAACCACAGGATTGTTTCACAGCATGGAGAAATTTTAAAAAAGGTATAAATAAAGTTGAAAAATAAACTTAGAATTAATTAAAAACTTCTTTTTTTTTAAAAAAAATACTAATGTTTTTAGCCACGAGATTTCAAGATTACCGAGTTTGCACGGAAAGTTCATCCTCATCCTCAATGTATTCAAAAAAAAACGGAAAAAACACTTCTCAAATGGATGTTACGTTCAAACCAGCCCCTTTCTACTATTACAGACAAGGCATATAAAGAAAAAATAGCCGAATTTGACACTGCTTTTGTTATTCTAGGAGAAAAAAAATTAGAACAATAATCGCGAAGAGTTACAATTACAACCAGGAAGGTTTACAAAACCTTATTCAAAGTATTGAAAACGTTTCACTTACAACAGACCTCTGGTCCAGCAAGGCTAAGCATGGATATTTGGGAATTACAGCGACTTGGATTATATCAAATTTCGAAATTAAGGATGTAATGCTAGAAAATAAATATGTTCCCTCACCATATACAAGTAGAGTTATTGCTGAAAACTTCACAAGCAGTGTATAAAATAGCATGATAAAAATCTGGATCTACCATTTTTTATATTGTATATACCGTTATTTTAAAATTGGGCCGGTGCAACAAACGGTGCATGATCCGGAATTTTTTGAAGTAACCTGTGCATGAATATATGTGCTCGCATTTACTTATTTGCACAGGTATACAAGCTCCTGGAGAGGAAATAGCCAATCGAAGAGTGCAAAATTTGACTATTCCGGATCAGCCTGACGAAAAATTCGAACACACGCAAAAGAAGAAAGAAGCGAAAATACACAAAAACTAATGTTAAAATCGATCTTAGTTCACTAATTAAAAATGACGGGAATGAAATTTTACTTATATTAAGCGCCACTCTAGCCCTATAGCCTCTAACGTTAAATCACTAACCCTAAATTTTTATTTCACGCACTTGGTTTATTTACAAAATCAGATTTTCTTTTTTGGATTGTATTACCCGCGCAAATAAGTAAAATGCTATGTGCCCAATGATCTGATAATTATTTTCTACTAATGCAGGTTTTTTTTTGAACCAGTATTTTTTTATATAGCAGGTGCATGTACTGGTAAATTAAAATTTCTATTTTAAACACGTTCACAAGTGTAATGTATCTTGGAATCTTGAAGGTCGTATTACTTCGATCACCACTGACAAGGTCGTAAAATGGTTTCGACTTTTTCCTTGCTAAATCAGAAAGATAGATATGAAAATATTAAGCACCTTTCATGTACAGCCCATACTTTTCAGTTGGCAATTGGGAAAGGATTAGCACTAGCAGAGATTCAAGTAGCATGCTTAAGAAGACTAATTCAATTTTTTCAATATCAAAAGCAAGTTGAACAATTAGAAGCAGTACAAAAAAACTTGGTTATACAGATGTTTTGCACTACATTTAAGATATATCCTTGCGTTGAAATTTTCTCTATTATGCTTGGGATCATCTTTTTTTTCTAAAAGATGCGATTATTCAACTTCAAACCAATTTGTTTACTTCACTTGATCGTGAAATAAAAAAAGGATGGTAATAAATTAAAAAGGATACTTCTCTCTGATGATGAATGGGAGCTATTAGATCAACTTATTGATTTGCTAATGCCATTTGAAGAGGCAACACAAGAGTTTTCCGGAAGCACATATGTTACGTTGAGTAAAGTCCTTCCGACTATTAAGAAAATGATTTTTGATTTAGCATATGAAATACCACCAAGTAATGACCTTTTTTTAGATGAGGATGCTGTATTTGAATCGGATGCTAAAAATATGCAGCCTATTGATTGTGACAATGATGAAATTATTAGTAATATTACAAAAAAAAAATTTTGATTAAAAATCCATTAAACACGACAGGTATTTTAGAAAAAGTAAAACAAAATATTTATAATGCACTAATCTATTATTGGAATGATCCAAATGATCTTGGTTTGACAGCTGCTTTACTCGATCTGTATTATAAAAGTTTGGATTTTGTAGATGACGATGAAAAACAACTTGCTATTCAGAAGCTTCGTGATGAACTTAATGAATTAGAAGAACCAACTACCGAAGTATTAATTCATTCAACCGGACTAATACAGAATCTTTAATACGATCACATAAAGAATATTTTCAATAGCGTCTAATGAAAAGAAAAAAAAAGATAAATTGGTGCCGGACCTGTATGCTTTTGATGAAATATCAACTTATCTATCATTACCATTAGCATAAATACTGAAGACCCTTTAGAATAGTGGAAAATTCATTCACTTAAGTTTCCAAAACTTACTAGAATGGCTCGAAAGTACCTTGCAATACCAGCTACATCGGTTTCAAGCGAAAGATTATTTTCAGATGCTAGAAACTTAATTAGCCCTAAAAAAACAAGTTTAGATCTGATTTTAGTGGTCATATGTTATTTTTAAAAAGGAATATAAATGCAATGCAGGTTTTTGTGCTGGAATGGGACAATAAAACATAAATAAAAGCAGGTGGCAGGCAGGCTTTTTTTTTATTTTTTGATTATTTCTATTTCTCAGTTTAGGCAATTTAGGTATTCTAACCTAAAGTTTTTTTTTTTTTTTTAAAGTGTCCACCTTGGGACTGAGGAATTTTTTATTCAAGATATTTGGGTCAGTGTCCCACTAAGGGCCACCTGCATTTGTACATTGACGAGGATACAACTAGCCACACGTACAACTTTTGGTCGTCTAATTTAAGTAGTCCGCCCGAAGGTTACCCCGCGGGTTCCACACTAGCTGCCATACCTGCAACCCGACTAGGGGATTGCCTATTTAAACCCTCTGATCCCTGCTCCTCCTGCCAACCCATCCTGTATCACCAGAACAGGCCCGTTATATAAGCAGTCAGTCAGCCAGTTCCGGATGCTTATCTGTCGTCCTTAGGACCCATTTTAATTCTGTATCCTCGGCGGAAAACTTGGTAGAGCAGTTCCTGTCCCACCCAGTAATACCTACACTTCGGTAACTTATGCATTCACTAAGGTGAACAACTTGCAGTCGGGGGATACCCAACCACTACCATTACCTACTTCTGCCCTTATAAGGTTCGCTCCAACCCCAGTACCGCTATCACTTTCCTACCGGTCCTTCCCCGGTTTTCTCAGACTTCTAATCCAGTTGGCCCGGAAGGGTTGATCTACTCGGCATTAGGTGCTACTATAGTTTTTCTCCTCCTGGTACCTACTTCTATAGCATAGGTCCTTTTTCTCCAGTACCCGATCCGGCAGCCAAGTTGGTAGACCTTTGTCACTGAGATCGATGTCCGTACTTCGGCTCTGGTCCAGTATTCCGGTTTTGGTAGCACTGTCAAAGATCTTTGCTAACTCCTTACTCGGGTCTTGCCAAATAGGTTTCTGTTTCCCTGGTTCCTTGGATTTGTTTGTATCACGCAACACAACTTCTCCCCAAAGCTCCCATTCAAGATAGTAACTAAGGACTACAGGTAATGTACCCAACCAATCGACAGGAAACAGTTACCAGAACACAGATCTATTTTTCAAAGCGTCGTCAATAGGATTTGAACCCTAGACCTGCCACTTGAAGGGTGACAACTTACCAACTTCTCTAAGTCGCCACACCCCTGAATCTAAAGTTTTTTTCAAAATTTTATTTGCAATAAAATCTTAAAATAACATATTATATATAACAATGATAATATAAAAAAAAACTATCAGATAATTAAAATATTCGATTTGTGCTTATTTTAAAAATAAAACTTTGTTAGCTTTGCATGAAAAATCACTGTATTAAAAATGAATAATTTGAAATACTAACTAGCATTAGCCCAAGCGTTTACAAAGCGAATAATGATCTAGTTAGGAGACAAAGGGAGTGAGAAATAAAAAAATAGTATTTTTTCAACATTAGGGGATACGGAGGACTTGGAGAACGAATAATCAGAATGGTTGGAATAACAAAAAATATTCTGTCCTAGGTTCTAGCCCTTATTTTAAGCACTAAATTAAAAATCGTTAGGATTTATATTGAAATGAAAAATAATGCATTAAAACAAGGTCAAATCCTTATAAAGAATAAATAAGGAGCGGGCACCCACTCCCCCTTTGCTTTTTATCTAAAAATAATACTTTGGAGCATTTTTCATTTTTACATGGCGATAAGGAAAAATTAAGAATACTAACTTTAAATTATATATATAAGTTTCTGAATTTTCTGGATAAAGAGAGTTCTTTGCATTCAAGACTGTAACATGCGATTTAAGTCACAAGTAGGTCAGTAAAGTAAAAGGAAAAAGAACTAGTGATTCCAATAAAAGGAAAATGCCTTATCATGCTTGGTTGTTCTCGATTTACTTCTTTTTTTAAAGTAAAAAAATATGTGTGTGTATATAAGTTACTGTACGTGTATGATATCTGATATTGATATTAGATATTTTTAATCAACCAATCAGAATTATGATATGTGCGTCACATGTTAAAATAATACGGATTATAACCTGAATAATCCCTATCCTCAATCCAAGATATATTACGGATCTATCCGCTTTAAATTGACGGATAAGGATATCCGTATCTAATTCGAATATCGGATTAATCCGAATTAGTCAGATTATGGATCAAAGCTCTAAAATAAATAAATAAATAAAATTAAAAAAAAAGACTATTTAAAAACTATAAAAAAAAGTTTAATTAAAAGTTTAAAAAAATAAAAAAGTCATAAATGAAAAAATAATAGTAAAAAGTTTAAATTAAAAATAACAAATAAATAAATAAAAGCATTAAAAAATTTAAAAAAAAGATTAAAAAAAAGGGTTTTACTAAAATGCACCTATGGTGTTTTACACTATGTTATACAAAACTACAGTATTAGAATAGCCAATCAAAATTTAAGATCAAGTGTAACAAAAAATTTCATTTTTTTGTTTATTTTTTTAAAAAAACATTCATATCTTAAAATTTTGCTTATGAAACCACCTTTGGGGATCTAATTAAAAACATTTCTTCTAAATTTTGTATATACTAATGCCCAATAAAATCCAGGCCTTACACTAACTCTAAAGTAATTAAAATTTATTTTGTTTTGTAAAAATTTATTTTTTTGTTTTTTTTACACAAATTTGCAAATCTAATTTACCTATAGTGGTAAAACACCATAAGTGTGTTTTATAATAATTGAAAAAAAAAACTAAAAAAAATAAATAATAAAAATTTAAACAAATTAAAAAATGTTAAAAAAATTATTTTTTATTTTTTTATTTTTCAATTTTTTTATTTTTATTTTTTTTAAAATTTTTTTATTTTTTTTTTTATAAAATTTTTTTATTATATTTATTTTTTTAATTTTTTTTTGAATTTTCAATTTTTTTAAATTTTTTTTAAATTTTATTATTTTTTTTATGAATTTTTTATTATTTTTTTATTGAGTGTTGCTAATTTGCCCCCTAGTAATGTAACCAGCCTATAATTTACCAATCAGGTCGCAGGATCTTGTGTAACAAAATAAAGAAAATTTTAGGAAAATTTAGAAAAAAAATCAAAAAATTATCAATATTGCAAAATTTTATTACAAAAACTAGCTTTGGACTATTAAATAAAAGTTTTTAGCATCTAATTTTGCATATAAATAAACTATTCTCTAACTTAATATATCTATACACTAACCCTAATCTTTAAAGAATAATTTTTTATATAAAAAACTTCTATAAAATTTATAACTTTAACCAGGTTAAAATTAGTTAAATCTTTTTTATTATTTATTTTTTCAGTTTGTTTTTAATCTTTTTTTTTTTACTGATTTTTTTTAAATTTTTAACATTTTTTATTTATTTTTCAATTTTAAATTTTTTTAAATTTTATTATTTTACTTATTTTAATTTTTTTAATTTTTTTTATATATTTATTTTTTTAAATAGTCTTTTTTTAATTTAATTTATTTTTTATTTTTATTTACTAATTTATTTTATTTTAAATTTATTTTAAATTATTTTTTTATTATTAATTCGGATTTGATTTGCAGAATTCTATATTAAAATTTGGAGTAAATTCCTATAAAATTTACTATATACTAGAATCTAAGAATTATACAATGAAAAGTATTTTTTTATTAAGTTAATAGCCAAAGTCAAATAATTAAAAGTTGTAAAGCTTACTGAGAACATCTAATGTAATTATATTATTCAAATTGGCCTGGTGGAGGCCAGGTTATCACTAAAAAATGATTGGCTGATTATATAAAATTTCTATAAAAATTTATATAGTCAGCCAATTGTTATTTAGTAATATCTCAGTCTCCACTAGGCCAATTTGAATAATATAATACTATTAGATGCATCACAATGAGCTCTACAATTTTCATTATTTGACTTTGGCTATTAACTTAATAAAAAAATACTTTTTATTGTATGATGTCAGATTCAAGTATATAATAAAAATTTATATTGTCCTTATTCCAAAAATACTATTGTCCCAATATAGTAATACTGCTAATCTTATCTGGATCATTAATTGTCGCAGATGATCATGAAATTGGATTATCGTGAAATCCAGTGATCTCTGTATCCTAAAATTTCCGAAAATCATGTAAACAATCGATCTAATCAATCTACACTACTAATCAATCGAATGCTATAACTGCAGAACTGGTTGGTATGCCTATATGCTGCATAAATCACATTCTTGATATCTATATATAAAGAACTTTCTAAATGTATCAAAAAGGCGACCTAACTCTAACCCTAACCACAAGGCAAAAAAGAGTCTATAAAACCACTAACAAAAAAAAAATTTTGCCTCGTGTTTAGGGTTAGAGTCTATAAAACCACTAACAAAAAAAAAAATTTTGCCTCGTGTTTAGGGTTAGAGTTTATAAAACCACTAACAAAAAAAAAAGTGTTGCCTCGTGTTTTAGGATTAGAGTCTATAAAACCACTAACAAAAAAAATTTTTGCCTCGTGTTTAGGGTTAGGGTCGCCTTTTAAATACAGTTAGAAGGTCTTTTATATATAGATACAGTATCAAGAATGCAGCATATAGGCATATATTGGACCCTGATTATAGCATTCGATTGTTTTGATTATGTAATGTAAATTGATTGTTTACACGATTTATGAAAATTTAGGAAATCCGATGATACAGAGATCACGTGGATTTTACGATAATCTAATTTCACAATCATCCACGACATTAATTAAATTATTTTTATTTAAATATGTATATTTTAAATATTTGTTTTTGGGGTTTAATTTATAGTGCTATAGCACTGTAGTGCTAGGCCATTTTAACCAATTAAAATTTAAGATCAGGTGTAACATGTAAATCAGGTTTGTGTAACAAAAATAAAGAAATTTTTAAAAAATTAATAATATCTTTAAATTTGGTCTAAAAAACTATCTTTTGGGCTCTAATAAAAAAAATTCCTTGCAAAATTTTACTATAAACACTATTTAATCCTAACTTGTTATCTTTACCCTTACTCTAATATTAAAGAAGTTTATTTTGTTTTGTTAAAGGTTGTTTTGATTTACTTGTTACACCAATTTTGTTTATTACATATAGGGTAGCACTGTAGTGCTATAGCACTATAATAATATTCCCTTTGTTTTTTACTTTTTAATTTAAATATGATACTTTTTTATTTTTTTATTTTTTTTTAACTTTTGACAGTCTTATCGGTACCTTTATTAAATAGATAATTGATACATAATATAACTAAATTAATTATTTATATTTATTCTATTTATCTATCTTATAGCAGGTCTGGTATCACTGGATACTTCGTGAGCACTTTGGTGCAACCTGTCGCACTGCCTCACTGATGCGACAGACAACTTTGTCAGCTCTGTCACAGGTCAAACCAGAATGGATAATTTTCATTTTTTATAAAGTCCTCGATCATAGTTTCCTACCTCTTCTTGACTTTCATTTTCTTACTTTCTCTAAGTCTTGACTCTTCTGTTTGAACCATTTCACTTTCCTTTGATGAGTCACGTGATCTTTTTCGTCCATTTTCATTATCAGGTTTCTTTCTCTTGATCTTCGGGCTAATACCTTCTCCTTTTTTCTATATTGAAAGCATTTTACAACGCTCTGACTATATGAAATCGAAGAAACTATTTCTCCATATGTAAACAAAGCTTCTAAAGCAGTTGTTCTACTCTTTTTTGTTGCTATACATTCTTGTAGAACTCCACTAACTTTTGCTGTACACAGACCCTTTATATAACCTATACGCATCTCATTACGTTTATTTCCTGTAGCCGGTAGTAAAATGTCTCTAAAATCATATAAACTTAATCGCTTTTTTGTTTCTTCTAATAGCTTCTGTCATACTGCTTCTGTTGCTACTACTTCAATATTATGCCACATGAACTGTATGTATCACACTCCACCAAGTGCTCTAAAGTTACCGGCACTTTTTTTGTACATGCAATACAGTTGGATAATATATAAATATTGGTCTTCTTTTTTTAACACCTTTAACACTGGAAACTCGTTAAAAAACACCTTGTACAAGAATGCTAACTTTTTGCTTTTCTTCAGGGTTGTGCATCTAATGCCTGTAAAAGCTTTCATAGTTGATCAAAATAATCGCCAATTATAATTTTTCTCACTTCCTTCTTGTTCGAAGCCTTGAACTACCTTCGATTCGTGCTATCTTGCGCTATTTTTGGTATCAAAAACTTTCCTTAGAAATGCTCTTGTTCTTAACTCAACTCTATAATGCTTCCATCGTAAAGGACATTTAATCCACTGATTGTATTCTGGTGTCCCTATACTTGTTCTTCCTTCTGTTCCTTCTTTTGCTAGAGTTTTCACCTTGTTATTCCACCTATCTTTGCTATGACTCTTTATCTTCTCTAACTGTAGCTCTATACCTTTTGTCTTTACCATATCTTTGATTTTGATTAACCAATCAAAATACTTTTTTTTTGTCCATTTTTTCCTTTCATAAAGTTCCAAATTTTATTTCAAACCTGCTATTGCTCCTAAACTATCTGTTCTAATTACTACTTTTCTATTACTAGACACTGTCAACAAAGCTAGCCAAATTGCTACCAATTCTGGCTTGGTTGAAGATGGCTATGCTTCTATTCTACACATGCCTTTTGCTAAGCAAAAATTCTCTTCACTATTCACCTGAACCCAGCCAGCTCCCAATTTATTTCCACCTTCTACAGACCTTAACGGCCCATCTGTATAAAAAACTAATATATTACTATTTCGTGCTCTATTACTTTGGAGTTGCTATTCAAGTGTTTCCTCCATCTCACATCACATCTTTTGCTGCCTAATCATTCCTACATTGATATCTTCTATCACCATGTCTCCTGCAATTCTTTCTCTTTTGATATTGGCATTTCTGGACATACTATTTCTTCTAATATATCTGTTGGTATTAGACACACTTGCTTCCCTTCTTTTACTGCTGGCCTTAGTAAGCATGATAAAATCCTAGACTTCGTTAACCATTTCACACTTTTAGAACTTCCATTTTCTTCTTGCTTTTCCAAATACCGAAAATTTTACTAGGACTTTCCTCTAGAGAGTTTGTGTCTTTCACCATTCTCCAATTTTTTGTTAAGACTTTACACTTTCATTTATCTATGATTCTCTTTACTACCAGCTCATTCTCTTTTTCTCTAAGCTTCTTTCTGTTATCACATAATACTTCTTTACTAGATATCCTTAACATGTACATATTGTTTGCATCTCCTATCTATTTCTCTTTAATCGTTCTTCTACTTTTGTCTTGCAAGAGTTTACTTTCAACTAATGTAAACCATTTGGGCCTTTTTCCTTTTCAGACTCTATTTCCTGCCAACATAACTTGTTGCCATGTTACCATGTTTTTACTACTTTGGTCTAGCAGCTGCTCTACAAAGAATATACCCGTATCCTGGATACTTTTTTTATTTATTTATCTATTTATTTATTTTATTTTAATTTTTTCTGGCAATTCTGTCTTTATTATAGGAGATACAGTCAACCCTCCATAAATGCAACTCGTAAGGACAAGCTTTCAATGTGCATTTAGAGAGGTTTGCATTTAGAGAGAGACAATTAAATTGTAGTTTTAAAAATTAGATCATCAAGTTTGTATAACTTCTACTCAAAACTGTATAACCTATCTTAAATACTAAAAATTGATTGGCTACATGCATTTAGAGAGGTAAGTGTGATATAAAATGTTATTCAAGAGAATGTGCATTTACAAAATATAAAATGTGCATTTATTACTAATAACATTTTGTAGAAAAGAAAAAAACGTGCATTTAGAGAGGTATAGCATTTATAGAGGTTGCATTTATGGAAGTCTGACTGTAGTAAAATTTATATTATTTTAGTTACTAGTAATTTACTATATTTCAATTGTGGAGCTACTATCTAAAATTCTCCTTTTTTAATAAAAACTCACTAAATACCGAGGTACCCAAATAAGAACCCTGAAATATACATAGATAGATCAGGTTAATTATAAAATTATCAAAAATAAAATGATCTGCAGAAAAAACCTCAAAAATAAGCAAAAAATTACTATAAATAAAAATAATCTGTATAAAAAACACCAAGAATAAGCAAACTAATATCTAATCTATCTATGTTTACAATAATATAATCAACCTTTTAGAATTAAATCTAGTAATAAACTATTTAATAAATGTTTATTTACTTCTGATATTATTTAAATCAAATAAGTAACAAATAAATGCTATAGCTAGTGCTACTTATTATACTAGTAATCTAATAATAATAATTATAACCTGATAAAGAAATTATAGCATAGCCCTTCCAAGTCAAATATCAATTTATTTAAAAATTTAATCAGCGACTTTAATGTTAATACCATATTCACATAAAGTTTTTAGCTAATTTTAATCTTTTAAAATACAAATTAAATTATTATTATTTACAAATTATAAAATAAATTGATTAATTGTATACATACTAGAGTTTTCAAGTTCAGTAATATTAAAATTTATTTGAACAGAATCAACGTATGACAAATCTAAATAAATAAATAATAATATTTTTAAACAAATTAATATAATAAATTTAATATATTACTTGTAAATAAATACCTTTAATTGCCTTTGAAATTAATTTTGTGCTAATTATTTTGCTAGTATACATTCCATCGGGATGCTTTGATATTGGCAATGATTTAATAACTTTATCTGCTTCTAAAAATTGCTTTTTAATTTCATTATCATCTGAACTAACTATATCACCAAGCCAATTCTCTATTTTCATATAGATGCTAATAGCTTTAGGCCGTTTTTGTGGATCAGAATCCATGCACTTTTCAGCCAATTCAATATAACATTTAGGTGTTTTAGGAGCAAACTTTGGTCGTAAACCTTTGCAGATCTTGGCTGCAAGTTTTGTACCAAATTCATAACCATCAAAAGGTCTTTGTCCACTTGTCATTTCTGCCATAATAATACCAAACCCATAAATATCTGCTTCTTGTGTAAACTGGTGATCTCCTGATAAAACTTCTGGTGCAACATAGGGCATAACACCATAAATATCTCCTTCTAAAACTATTTCATCTTTTTTTCTAGACAACCCTAGATCTGCAATATATGATCGTTGGTCAAGTAAAATGTTGCCACTATGAAAATCAGCATGAATGTATCCTGCAAAGCAATGAATAAAATTTAACTCTTCTGAAATATCTTTAAGTATTTGTATTTTAGTCTGCCATGTAAGGTTGCAGAAGTTTTCTTTTAAATATTTATGAAGACTCCCATTATTAGCATATTGAAATACCATCAAGTATTCCTTTGTTTCTGTATTTTGAGTTATGCCATATATTGCGAACTTACTAAAATTTAATTTACATGCCATAAGACTTTTAAACTTAAGTTAAACAATAAATTAGTTCAAAAAAACTATTACCGGTAGATAAATTTTTAAAACAATAAATTAACTCACTTCTTTTAGAAAATCAAAATTGTTTTCCTTAGAACTGGTCAACGTCTTGAGTGCAACGATGCTCAATGGTTCACGCACTCTTTTGTAGATAACGTTATCGCCTTCATTAATTTTTTCAACTTTTCGTATGCCATCCAACCAGAATGCTGAATATACAGAGCCAAATCCTCCTTTACCAATTTCTTTAACATTTGATAATCTATCAAATGGAATCCATTCAATCGCATCTTCATATGCTTTGGCTCTAAGTTGGAGCATTTTCATGCAATTGTCAATATCCTTATTTCTACTTGTCCACCGTGTTACTCTGTCAGGGTCGCATGATAGACACCATGCTTGGTTCGTGTTATCTTCATTACAATATACACATTTTCCATATTCAGAATTTCTATATAATATATAATGATTTATTTCGCATCTACGTTTTTAACTGTTGATCGAATATAAATATTTACCGACTAAATTAATGCGAATGAAATGATTGTACGTAATGGTAATGGTAAATAAGTATTTAATGTAGTAAAATTATTAAAAATGTTATACTCACCGACTAAATTAAAGCGAACGAAATGATTTGTACGTAATGTTAAATAAGTATTTATGTTCTTGTTTTGTGAACTTGTTTTGCTGATATTATGTAGTAAAATTATTAAATGTTCTTTATACTCACGAGCTGAATGAAATGATTTGTACGTAATGGTAAATAATTATTTGTGTTCTTGTTTTGTGAACTGGTTTTGCTGTTTTTATGTAGTAAAGTTATTAAATGTTTTTTATACTCACGAGCTGAATGGAATGATTTGTACGTAATGGTAAATAAGTATTTAGATTTTGTTTTACGAACTTGTTTTGCTGTCTTTATGTAATAAAATTATTAAATGTTCTTTATACTCACTCGCTGAATGAAATTATTAATGTAAATGAAATGTTTTGTGCGTAATGGCAAATAAGTATTTATGTTCTTGTTTGTAAACTTTATTTTATGCGGTAAAATTATTAAATGTTCTATTACTCACAGGCTAAATTAATGCGAATGAAATAATTTGTACGTAATGGAAATAAGTACTTATGTTCTTGTTTTGTGAACTTGTTTTGCTGTTTTTATATAGAAAATTATTACAAGTTTTTATACTCACCCACTAAATTAATGCGAATAAAATGATTTGTAGGTAATGATAAATAAGTACTTAAGTTCTTGTTTTGCGAACTTGTTTTGTTGTTTTTATGTAGTAAAATTATTAAATGTTTTTATACTCACCCGCTGAATGAAATAAATGATAAATAAGTATTTATTTCTTGTTTTGTGAACTTAGTTTTGCTGTTATTATGTAGTAAAATTATTAAAAGTTATTTATACTCACGCGCTGAATGAATTGATTAGTACGTAATGGTAAATAAGTATTTATGTTCTTGTGAGCTTATTTTGCTGGTTTAATGCAGTAAAATTATTAAATGCTCTTTATACTCACCGACTAAATTAATGTGAATGAAATAATTTGTACGTAATGGTTAATAAGTATTTATTTTCTTGCTTTGTGAACATATTTTGTTGTTTTTTATGTAGTAAAACTACCAAATATTCTTTATACTCACTAACTAAATGCGAATAAAATTATTTGTACGTAATGGTAAAAAAGCATTTTATGTTCTTGTTTTGTGAACTTGTTTTGCTGTTTTTATGTAGTAAAATTATTAAATGCTTTTATACTCACCCACTAAATTAATGCGAATGAAATGATTTGTACGTAATTGTAAATAAATATTATTGGTTTTTTTTTGTTTTGTGAACTTGTTTTGCTGTTTTTATGTAGTAAAATTATTAAATGTTATTTATACTCACGCGCTGAATGAAATGATTAATGCGAATAAAATGATCGCACGTAATGGTAAATAAGTATTTATGTTCTTGTTTTGTGAACTTGATTTGCTGATTTTATGTAGTAAAATATTAAATGCTGTTTATACCCACCGACTAAATTAATGCGAAATGAAATGATTTGTACGTAATGGTTAATAAGTATTTATGTTCTTGCTTTGTGAACTTGTTTTGTTGTTTTTATTATCAAATATCCTTTATACTCACTAACTAAATGCGAATGAAATGATTTTTACGTAATGATGTATAAGTATTTATGCTCTTGTTTAGGGATTGGATCCTGGTAAAAAGTATTATTATATAGCGACCCGAGATATATAATAATTTATCGGGTAAGCCGGGTAAACTAATAATACTCGGGTAAAGATTTTCTCAACAGATCCAATCTCCATTCTTGTTTTGTAAAATCCTTCTGGATTTAATATTAAATTACCCAACAATTTTTCAAAATTCCTTATTTGGAGCGATGCATTAAAATTGGGTTAAGATTGTTCAGAGGTCAGGGATAGGGTAAAGGTTATAGGTAAAATTGCTCTCCCGTCATTTTTTATTAGTGCTCCAAGACAAGTTTAGATAATCTTTTCTTTGCTTTACGATTTTGGTTAATTTATCGGTATGTAGATCTCTCAAATAAGGAAATTGAAAAACGGTTCGGTCCGAATAAAATGATTAATTGATTTTTTTTGTAAACAATCTTTATACTTACGGGCTAAATAACACAAACTATAAATATATTTTTATGACTTAAATTGCAGGTAATAGTACTTACTCACTGATAATTAATATTGTGTAAGGATCTTCAAATAAACTGCAAACATTATAATAAAAAAAAATAAAAATTGACATACTTTTTAAACCATTCAAAAAATTTATTTTCATTTTCTTCTACGCCAATTCCATAAAGGTAACAAATGGCAGTTTTCCAAATTCCCATGGAATTACCTGCCTCAGCAGACTTCAGATAATATGTAAACGCTTTATGTTTATCGATTTCGACTCCAATTCCTAAATAATAACAATAACCAGCTTGATACATTCCGTTAGAATTATTCGCGTCTGACGATTTTTGATAATATATGAATGCTTTGTTTTTATCCTTTTCAACTCCTATTCCATATTCGTAACAATAACCAAGACAATTAAGTCCTTCGGTATGTCCCAAATTAGCAGATTTTTCGAACTGAGCGAACGCTTTATATTCATCCTTTTCAACGTTAATTCCGTGAAGATAGAAATAACCTAGTTCATATGTTTCATCAACACATGGACTATGTAGTTACATGCTATAAATTTAACGATTGTGACTGATTATGAAAATGCTTAAATCAAAAGTGTATTTTTTTTTCAAAAGGGTAATTCAAAGATATAATAAATAAAATTTACACTCACGATCTGGTTATTTAACAAATATAGTTGATTAGATGCAATTTGATACAAAAAAACATCAATTTCAAATAAATGTTATGCACATACCGAAAGTTAATTGAGCAAAGTCTACTGATTTGGTTTATGTCGAATAAATATAATTAAAAAAAATAAAGATTTGCTTACTCCCTATAAATTCAACATGTAATTAGAGAATATGAATACTCATAAAGCAGAATAACTTTATATTTACTTTTCACAGATTTTTTCAAAATGGTTTGATGCCCATTCATCATTTGCCTCAATTTTGAGTAATTTGTTCACATCATTGAATGATTCTTTATATTTTTCCATTAGATAATAGGTTTCTGCTCGATATCTTAGCGCAAATTTGCAGGTTGGTTCAATATCAAGTAATTTTGTTAGATCAATAATTGCATCATCATAACTTCCCATCGTAAAATTAAATTTTCCTCGAATTTTAAGAGCATTTTCTTGTTTTATTTTCAGTGTATTTTCTAAATCTTCAAGTGTACATATATTTGTCGTATTAATGCACATATTAAATGCATCGATGAACTTATTTTTTAATAATTCATCACCCATATCATTACTAGTAGTTGCTATTAACAAGAAATTTACGTATTAAATTATAAATCAAAATAAAAATACACTTATAACTATTTCACATTACCTGCATATTTAAATTTTCTACTACCGAAATTTACTTCTATAGNCATATTAAATGCATCGATGAACTTATTTTTTAATAATTCATCACCCATATCATTACTAGTAGTTGCTATTAATAAGAAATTTAAGTATCAAATTATAAATCAAAATAAAACAGAACACCTATAACTATTTCGTCATTACCTGCATATTTGAATTTTCTGCTACCAAAATTTGCTTCTATAGATCCACCTTGCGACCTCAATCCAACACAAGGATACAAAGTCCCTTTTAAATTTCGGAATGCAATGCCTTGAAATTTATGTTGTAAAATATTAAACTACCTGAATTGCATAAAATAAAACGACAAAACTATAAAGCATTTCAATAATTACCTAAGTTTAAACCATTTTTAGTATAGAATACAGTGTTGTTTTTAAAGTTTAAACAACATCCAATGGTATCGCCAGTAGAAAACGACGGCCCATAAGGACTGCCATCTTCCGAGCAACAAAAAAAGTGGCCATCATCTCCGTGATAACCCCAGGAAACATCATCCCATCCTATGAAAAACCATGAATAAATATATGTTCTATACGCAAAAAAACAATTAAGATTTATTTACCAGGCATTGTTCCATTTAAATTAAACGTCTTTTCGCTAAATCCAATTCCAATAACTCTTTTCAATAGAAAAATGTAAAAAAAATTATAAGCAAAATGTTAGCGAGTTTATGGAAATATATTTAAGCGCACTTGTTTTTTCCTTCGTCTATTATGTCAACTTCAAAATAAAACAACTTGCAACGCGGGGGAATTGAATTATTTGCACGTATTGCACCGGTTTCTTCTTCGCCTTCGCCCAAACCTATTTATTTACAAAAAAATTGTATTAACTCGGAAATTTTAAATATTTGCCATGTAATCCTATATAAATAGTCTCACTAACGAAGGACAAATCCACTTGCTTATGTATCAAATTTTTGACAATTTGAGCTAGCCAGACTGTACGTATTGGCATAAAGAAGATAAAAATTTCATGCGCATGAAATTTATTTGCCTATCACTAAGTCTCATTAAGTCTCACCTTCATAATTGACTTTAAGTCCGCTCGAATCTACGCTTAAATAAGTAGATTTATCATCGAGATTCCAAGCAATAGGTAAATCCATGAACTGCGTTAAGTTTTGGGTGAACTATCTTAAATTTAATATAAAATTAATTGCTAATTCCTATCTTTTTGTTCAAGAAATTTTTATTATGTATCCTTATTTGAGCTGCTATCGATTTCAACAATAAGATAAAAGCATTAAATTTCAAATTCGAAAGATGAATTAAAAATAAAAGTGATTATCTATATATTGTAAAATTTAATAAAGCTTAGTTGTAATCTTAAAAATTTAAATAGTAACACGTTTTTTGTTGTTATATACGAGTTAAGAGTAATTTTTTTTGATTTTTAAAATATTCACAATTTTCATTAGCCGTCAAACTTTCACTTATTCTTTTATAGAACTTTGCAACAAATTAAATTATCAACAATAAATTTGGCGTGCATGACGTAAATCATACGTACATACGTTTCATAGGCAGCAGAAGTTTGTCTGATTGGTTGATGCGCATCAATTGCCCGGGTAACTTATTTATACGTTTTAAAGTACTTTTTAAAAGCCTGACGTTTTACAAATAAAAATCATCGAAAAACCCATCTATAGCTTTAGAATAGTGTCAACGTTCACTGTGCAAAAGAATCTAAATAGCAACTTAATCCCGAAGAAGTTACTTAGAAGATAAAATATACTGTTGTCTATTGTACCATATAAAATTATAACTTAGAGTAAGGTAACTGGAAATGTTTTTACTTAAGCTGCTTTTTTTTATGTTGCCTTGCATAGATTTGCTTTATCATAATGCATTTTATATCTTGCTTTGCATAAAAGATATACATCATATTTCAATTATAGTTTTAATGATGATTTTTTAAGCAAATATGAACTGTAATAATTGGGCATAAGGCCATTAGATATAGAATTTTTTTTAATCTGTAGAAGGGTTTATTTAGTGTAACTCAATATTTTATTCAAGAAACAACTCATTAATATACTATATATACAACTAGCGTATCACCCATGCCTTTGGCACGGAAACAAAAGTTTGAAGGAATAAATATATATAATAAAACCTAAATAGAACCCTAAAAGCTATTTTTTTGATTCAACATTATGCAGGGAGACAATTTGCAAAAAATATATAGTTGCAATTAATCAAATACAAATCTAATCTTATGTGATTTTAGGTTAAGCAACCGTGAGAAATGTTTTTATTCAACCATATCAACCAATCCTTGAAAAAATCTTTGGAAAGATTTAGTCAAAAAACATATGGCTCCAAAGCGACCAATATTATCTGTGATTCTTCCACCTCGTATGATTTTAAAAACTAAATTACCACACAGATCAACAGAACCATTTTCGGTTATTAACAAAACACATATGGTTGAAATTGCTCCATGGATTGATAGAAATGCTGATACATATTTTATGTCAAATATTCTGTATGAATTTAAATTACTTTTTCGTGGAAGAAGGGATGGTTTTACTAAAAATACATTTTGGAATTTATGTAATAAACAAACACATCTTGTTGTAGTTATGAAAGTTAAAGGCACTGATGAAAGGCAGATATAAACATGTCGGATGGGATAAATCAGTTAGAGTTTGATTCTGGGACACCTGACTGTTATGTTAGATTAGCTAAGAGATGCATGGATCTAAATACTAACAAATAACATACCTTCAAATCTATTAATCATCAAGTAAAATTTTGGAATGAAGAAATGTTAAACTTGGATAATGACAATGAAATCAAAAGGCAATTTTTAGAAATTGATAATACATTACAACCAAGGAAAGTGCATTGCCTGCCCATAATTATTTTTGAAGTTCAAGGGATTGGTCATGAGAAAATGTACCCTGGAGTGGTTCAGTGATAAGGAAAAGTAATAAATACTGTCCCTATTCATTGAATGTACCAAGTGAATAAAGGATTTTATATGATAGTCCCTATTACTGCAGAAAAAAAAAGATATAAATATAGATTAAAATTTTTTTTGTTAATTGAATTCAATAAAAGATAATTTAGAAAGGCTTTAAATTAATAGAAAAAAAATTTAGACTCCCAAGATTAAGGTACTCTGCCTGTAAGCTGCCAAATGTGCCAAAATTGGGAGTGACCAACCCATAAGGTGTGAATCTAGCCTAGTACTGGCAGAGCCAAATGTTAAAATAGGTACTGTGCAAAAATGGACCATGGAAGTGTAAATTATAATGAAATTAGTTCAAAGTCTTACTGAAGTATACTTATTAATTTAAAATAGTAACCTCAAATATTAAAAATTAAAAACTGAACTTTCAATAATTGCTGATATGATATCAAAGACAAGCCTAATGGAATTTATAGAATTTGACTATATGTTGCACCAAAAGTTTTAATCAGCAAACAATTCGCTAAGGTGTCAAATATTTAATTAGCACAATTAGATAGAAAATTTTATATAGAAAAGCTGTTTTATACAATCAAAATCTTGATATTAATTAATATGGTATCATAATAAAGAAGCACAAATATTATGTAAGCCTTATGAGAAGTTCAAATATATATATATATATATAATGAGCCATGGTTCAAGAATGAGAATATAAAGAATAAAATATACTAATACTTGGGCCAGAATTTTTTATTTAACAACTATATATTTATTAATAAGATTCAATATTGTGCAAGGTATCCATCAGCCTTAATTGCAGCAAGAATACACTGAACTATACTTTTAACAAGATTTTTTATAATTATTAATTTTAAACTACTCATTTTGCAGCAAATTAAAGGATGCTGATTTATTGCTAGATAAAAAAATGTGCTTATATACACAATGCTCTAATTTATCCCACAAATGTTAAAAAGTTAAGGTCAGAGTTATATGATGGCCACAAAGTTGCACAATATTATTTTTACAAAACTAGCATTCAGTAAATTTGAAAGTATGAATTTTAGCATTATCATATTTGAACATATAATTTTTTTGACTACCTATGTTTATTAAATTGTTTAAATAAGGTACATAACAAGTTTCAAGAATTTTTACATAATCCTTGAATTTATTTTGCTATTATCCCAAGCTAAAGAATTTTGAATTAGAAGTTGTTACTAATTATAAATTCAAAAACCAAATTGAATTTATATATAGGAGTGGATCAGTAGAAAAGTGACAAATTTTTTCTAAGTAAAAGTTTTTTTGATTTAAACTTAAATATTTTAACAACTAGCTTAATAAATTTAATAATTTTTTTTTATTTTAATTCTTTAAAATTCCAATATTAAAATAAAAAATTTTTTGCAAATTTGATTCAATAATTGTTAAAATATTTTAATTTAAAAATTAAAAAAATTTTACTAAAAATGATATTTTTCTTTCTACTGATTCATCCCCATATAACAATATATAAAAACTAGTTAATATTTACCTAAATTAATTTGAATTGAATTGGTTTATCTTATTTTTAAATAAGAATTCTAATTGGTTAAAATAAAAAAATCAAATACATGATATATAGTACTGTAGTATAAAAATTAAAACCAAATTAGAATATTATAAATCTAAATTATTTTAAACTAATTTATTATAAACTAATTTATTATAAACCAATTTACTATTAAAATGATTTGATTCCAAAATTAAAGTTGAATTATAATAACCTAATCCAACTATTATTTTAAACAAATCCCTATTTTCAAAGAAATAATAATAATTGGTAACATCTGAATCTGTTATTGATATTTATTAAAAGAGCAAATAAAATTCAGAAATTGTATTAAAATAAAATTTAAATATAATTATACTATAGATAATATATATACACTAGTAAAAAAAATCTTATTTATTTTAGTAGTTATAAAATTTGTTAAGTACATAAAAAAATACAATATTTTAGAGCAAAAAGTTTGTTAACTGAAATAATAAACTCCAAGTACTTTTTTTATTAGATAAAATTTTTTTAATATAATAGTTTGAGTGTTTTGACTTATTTATTTTAATATTTAATCAATCATAATATTTATAATAACTAAAATCTAATTTTTGACACATTTTTAATATATTTGACCATTGATTAAGATGCCAAAAAACCCTTTTAACCTTTTTTTTTAGAACTACTAATACAAATTAAATTTTAAAAAATACAAACCAAAATAAAATTACAGTATTATAAAAACAAACTGCCTATTTACTATTGTTATTATGAATTATGCATTTATAAATTCAAACAATTACTAGTTTTAATAGTGCCCTAAACTTGGGTACATGTGATTTGTTGTTTTGACAAATCAACTACAAAAACAGACCAAATTGATTTTATATCAACAATATACCAAATAAATTTATTAAACCATAACCATGGTTAATAAGTTTTACAAATCAGGTACATTTATTCTGTAGTAACAAATTTAATACTTTATGACTACAAATTTAATTATATGATAAATAAGTTTTGTATATAGCTAATAAAAACTTTATTTTGTTTGTGTGAAAATAGATTAGATGAAAATGAAATCAGATAAATTTATAAAAGAAGTTTTTTATACTGATATGAAATTAGAAATTATGCAAATATACAAGTTGATAAAAAATTATATAATATAAAGATATAACTTGCACATATTATATTACAAGTATTTTTGACATATAATTATTGATATATAAAAAATCCTCATGTGATTAATATTACTGAACCAGATTTCAATTTTCCCATTTGGGGGTGTCTAAAGTGGAGCAGAATCACGTGACATATGACAAATCAGATTATAGAATTTTGTTGATCTTTAACAAAGCAAAACAACAAAGAAAGCAAAAAATCTAAAAAATACAACAAAACGGCAGTTTAAACCTATCTTAACAGGTTAATTCAAAATATGGGGAGGCAATTTTGCTTATAATATAGCTACCCAAACCTCCTAACCTTGATCATCTAAGATGACCCTAAACCTAAAATTGATTTAGTATTATAAGAATCTGCTCTGATTTAGATGTCCGCCTTATTTGGAAGGATATTAAATTGAAGCAGTTAAATATAGAGTTAGAGTTGTTTAGAGGCAAAGAATATAGGTAAAATTGTTCTCTATGTATTTTTATTAGTGCTCCAAGACAGGTTTAGACATTCGTTCTTGTATTTTAAGGGGATTTTTTATTTCTTTGTAAAATTCTATGATTTTATTGGCTAATTATGTAGATCTTCCAAATAAGAAAATTGAAATTGATAATATTGGTCATTTCATATAAAAGACAAAGCCATGAAGAATAATCATTTAATTGGATATCAACCTTTTATCCAATTACTGGTATATTCTTCATTGCACTCTGTTTCCAGTAAAATGCTAGAAAAAAGATATCGTATAAAATTTATAACCAAATCTTTAAATATTATACCAAAATGATTTTTATTATTATTATAATAGGAATAAATGAGTTAAAATTTTATTTTTGCCAAAATGTAAAAGGTATAATTGGCCTTTATAATTGAAATAGAAATGCTCAATACTTTTATATACTCCTATTGATTAAAAAGTAAAACAAATAGGAAAAATAACAAATGCAGTATAAGTATATATTTTACAATATGATTATTTAATTGATGAAACTTTTAAAGACAAAAAAAAAATTAAATATATTTTAATAAAATATCATTTAATAATCTTACTTTAAGAAAAAAAATTTTTAATATTCAACTTTTGAAACCAATAAATCCATTCCAGGATCTGGTTTACAAAAACCATTTGTTAACTTTTTAAAAGTAAACCCTTCAACTAATTTAAATTCAAAATTTCTAATAAGTATAAGTAAAAAACATTTAAATTCTAAATGAGCCATTCTCATTCCTAAACAACTTCTTACACCAGCACCAAAAGGTAAGTAAGCACTATTTGTTACTTTTGATTTTATTTCTGGATTAAGCCATCGAGATGGGTTAAAAGATTCAACATCATCACCCCAAATTAAAGGATCACGATGAATTGAATAAATAGGAATAACCATTGGAGTTCCCTAAAAAGAAATTTTTAATATATTAATATTAATACTATATCAAAAAATAAATTGAATTAAGAAAAAATTATTTATCAAATACCTTTGGAATAAAATAACCATTCATAATTTCATCTTTTGAGTTATAACGCATAATTGCAGTTGCTTTAAAAATAAAGATAGAATAATTAGAGTAAATAATAGAATGAAATAAAGAAATAGATATTGTAAAATCATACCAGATGGGCTAATCCTTAAAGTTTCTTTAAAAATACAATCTAAATATTTCAATTGATCAATTTCTTCAAAAGTTGGAAAATTATTATGATCACTAAATTCATCAAGTATTTCTTTACGAAGATTATTCTGAATATCAGGATTTTGTGCAAGATAGTATAATGCCCAAACTAATGCATTACTAGTTGTTTCATGCCCAGCTATAAGTAATGTCATAATCTGAATTTTTAATAAATTTATAATTTAAATAAAAATTAATAAAATTATATATATATATATATATTATTTATAGTATAAGGCAATTAAATATTGTAATTTAAGTAATTTTTTACCAGAGAAATTAATTCTCTATGTGATAATTGTTCATCAACAGGCAACTTTTCATTAGTTTTTATCACCAAAGACAAGAAATCTTTTCCACGAATAGTAGCATTTTTTTGTTCAGCAATTAGTTTTTCAGAAATATCATTGATGGTTTGAAGAGAATCCCAATATTTTTTGTTATGAGAAGTTGGAAATTTTCTTATAAATGGAAAAAGGTTGATAAGTGCCCATAATAAAGGTGAAGGTTGTTTACTCAATAATAAATGATATGCTTTAGCTAATTCAGAATCTGATGTAATAGAGTCGAATTCATAATTAAATCCTATTAAAATAAATTATTATTATTAATTAAAAAAAAAATGTTATTGATAAATCTAATGCGTAAAAGAATAAAAGTTAAAGCGTACCAACAAGGCCAATAATATCCAAGGTTATCTTTGGAATTAATTTAGTAAGGGTAATTCTTTCCTCTTTCTTATTACCAATTTGTTTCAACAAAATATCTTTAAATTTATGACCAGCTTGAACGAAAGTTGGAAGCATTTCCTTAAAATTGAGAAAGTTAAAATAAATAATTATAAAAATTAATATTGTTAATAAATGATAATATTGATAAATAATAAAAGAATACCTTGACATTAGCAAAGGTGAATGAAGGATTCAACAATTTTCTTTGTCGTTTATGGGCATTTCCTTCTGCAAATGAAATACTTTCAATACCAATAAGATCTTTTACCATAACATAATTTAAAGCAAGTTTTGGAAATTCATATGGACGAGTTATCAAGATTTGATGGACAAGTTGTTGATCGAAAATCAATAGATAAGGTTTATTTAATAAGGCATGATATCGAACTATTCTACCATATTGTTTTGCTAGGTGAGTAAAAACTTCACCCTGCTTATCTTTTAACAAAGAGCCAAGATGCCCTGATATGAAATTGTCAACAGGTGGACCTGGAACTTTAAGTAATGGCGATAAATATAAAGGATAAATATAATATTTATACAAAATATAACCAACAAAAGTAAAAATTGCAACTAAATAGTAATTCATTTTAAAGTACAGTTAAAGAAGTTAAGGATAGGAGTGAATTTACTGTAATATAATAATTTGATCTAATAAGAAACACTCTTTTGTTTTTTTCCTCATCATTTTATAATATTTGCATTTTCTTTTTTTTTTTTTTTTTGCATCGATGAACGAAATTTAGACCAGATGGAGATAAATTATTCCGTTATCAAATGGGGGGCCAGCAAACGCCGATGTGGTAATATGACTTTTAAATAAATATACGTGCAAGGTGAGTAACACAAATTAAAATGGATGTATGGGGATCATAATGTTACGTTGATACCAGGTACGTACATATGTACGTAAATGAATAAATTATTCTTTTTCCTATACTTAGGCTTTACAAGTATCCCGAAAAAAAGGATTAAAAAAATGATTACTCATAAAAATTGAATTTATTTACATATTAGGTACTTATTATTAAAAATTTTGTATAATTTTCGTACGTATTATTATACAATATTATTTACTAGATATCTTTAAATTAATTTTTGCATTATCTGTATTACCGTACTGCATCGGATTATCCGGCTATTTCTTTTCCATCTACAGCATACGCGCTTAATAATTTCCCCGAGTTTCGACTTTGGCCAATCACATTTATCTCGAAATTCGTTTAAGGAATTACCTTTGTATACTAACCAAAAGCAATGAGATTTGACATATAAATTGATACGAATAATCCCAACCAATAGAAAAGAAACTTGGATGAATTTCTTAATATTCCTGTCACGAATGTTTATCCGTTTTCCATTTTGGTCATCGTTTAATGGCATAACATTTTCTTTGTAACACTTATATGAACTAAATAAACAAATTTGCGATCACCTCCTTTATAGAAGATCCAGAGATCTGACAATCCATATACTGTACGCATCAAAATGCCCATACAAAAAATGTATTACGGTGTACGACACTTAAAGACTACACTTGATATAAAAGAAAATTTATGAAAGTAACGTCGCTGATTTGTAGCTAAATCAATTGTTGGCCACAACTTGACGCTTTATTTTTAAAAGTTTATAATAACTTTTTTATATATGTGGTTATAAAAATATAGCATTTTATATTATAACATATAAAGATAATCAAAAATGGGACACATTAAAATAAACAACCAATTAAATTTCTTTAAATTTATTTAATTTAAGTTTAAAATTTTTTAACCAATCAAAATACCAACCCATTTAAGCAATTAAAATTAAGCAACTATAAAAATATAAAAAAATATAAAAACTAATGTTTTTAATTAAATTTCTAAAATGAGACAAATGTAGTCTTTAGGTTTCGTGCATTATATAACTTAGTATTATTTGAATGTAACCTTACTCATTCGATTCCACTAAGCTAGTTGATTCAATTTTGATTATCAACTAAATTTTGATATTGATTCAATTCCACTGATTTAATTCTGTTTGCGCAGCATTGTAATTTAAATTAATTTGAAAAATACGTTGTACTGCAGGAATCTGCAATAATATTAATATATATTAATAATTGTCGCAGCTGATGCTGAAAACGGCTGATGCTGAAATTTTGACCTATTTTGATATGAAATTTTAAAATTTTTTTGGGGAGATTTTTTCGTTTTTGTCTTATAGGGTTAGGGTGAGGTTTGGGGGTATATTTGATATTTAAAGAGTATTTGTAGATTTTAGCAGGGCTTGTAGTTTCAAATAGAAATCCCAAATTTCAGCATCAGCCGTTTTCAGCATCAGCTGCGACAATAATTTAAATTTGCACTTGCATATAACAATGCTTTCAAGTCTTTTGAAATATTGGCATCGCTAATTATTATAGAAATGGTTATAAATTTTTTTATAAATTGAGTCGTTTAGAAAATTTCAAAGTTTAATTAGTGATAATACGTCATAAGCAAAGTTAAATTGATCGTATAATTTATATAAATAGTAACGGTAATATTTTGTAGTTTTTTGACAGTCGCTTTTGATTTAAATCAGTAAAAAACGTTTGTCTAAAATTTATTTTTTTTTTAAACCAAATTTCAAATTTCAACATGGACATAAATTCTCTTATTAACTATTAAGAAGATGATAATTATGAACGAAGTAATTGTACTTTCATTAATCCGGTTGATATTAATTATAAACCAATCGATGAATTGAATTATGAATCAATTGATAAGTTGAATTATGAACCAAATAACGAACTTAATTATGAACCAATTGAAGAATTGTTATCTGATAATACGATAAAGGATAAAAGCTCTGAAGATAATTATTACGAATTATTGGATGAAATATTATCTGACAATACAGTAATGGATAAAGATCCTGATAATAGTTTTTCAGCAGAATCTTTTTTAAATGAATCGAATTATTCTCAATAAAGTTTTAATGAATTTGAACGATTTGATTATTCGCAAGAAATCTTTAATGAATCTGAACAATCTAATTATTTTCAAGAACGTCTAATCAATTACATCGCAAAATGTAATTATTTATTTTTTAATTTTATAAACAAAATTTCTTATATTAATTATTTTAACAAATTGAAATTATTATTTATTATTTATAGTTATCTATTATAATTGATCTAGAAAATAACAATGAAGATGAATCTGAACAAGAAATATATTTAATTACTGAGCAGTTAAGAGTTAAAGAAATTATTCATTCGCTCTTACCAATGGAATACCCACCTACATCTGAAGATGGAACTACAATATCTATAATATTAAAGCATGGAATAACTCTGAAGCATTTATAAATAATGTAAATATTATTATGGTCCAGTGCAAAAATGTAGATACACTAATCTATTCATAATAAAAAAAATTTTTTTAATAATTAATATAAAGATTTAAATAACTTTATTTATTATATAGGTTCTGGGAAATATTTAAATATAAATTTTATTGAAAATTTTATTTTTAAAAAATTTTTGTTAATTTTTTACTTTTTCAATTTGTTTAATACAAAAATATAATATACTAAAATTAAAAATTTAATTTTGTCTACATATAAAAGTTTTTTAATTTTAATTATCTATTTATAATTTTTTTATATTAAATAAAACAAGTTCTAAGCTATCTTTTGATATAATTTTTATTATCTTTTTATAGACATTTAATTGTGTAATAATTATTTTAAATTTTAATTTTTTTTAAAAAAACAAGCAAAAATGGTCCTTTTAAAAATATTATTTCTGTTATAAATATATAACTTTATAAGTTTATATTGTACAAGAGTATTGTTATATATATGCTAAATATATAGTTAAAATTTTAGCTTAATTGAATTAGTAGTTATTAAAATACAAATTTTTAAAATTTAATAATTATTACTACATATAAAATTACTATATAAAGTAATATGTACAACTACTGTACAACCTTATGATATAAATTAGTTTTTATTTTATATATTAACAACTACTAATCCAATTAAGCTAAAATTTTAACTATATATTTAGTATATACATGCCAATGCACTTGCTTATTATAAATTTATAAAGTTGCATTTTGATGGCGAAAATAATTTTTTTTTAAAAAGAACTTTTTTTCTTGCTTTATTTTTTAAAAAAATTAAGGTTTTAAAAAATTTATAACACAACAAACAAACTATAAAAAGGTAATAAAAATTATGTCAAAAAGTAGCCTAGAGCTTTCTTTATTAGATATAAAAAAATTATAAATAAATAGTTAAAATTAATAAACTTTTATATATAGACAAAATTGACTTTTAGTTTTGGTGTATCTACATTTTCGCACTGGCCCATACTGGTAAAATTTATATATTGTAAATAATATTTATTTAAAACTATATTTTTAAATATTTTAAATATTCAAAATATAGTTTTAAATAAATATTAATTTTAAATTATAAGTATATTTACAATTTTAATTTATAAATAGATTCAATATAAACTTGGAAGACCATGCGGAAGTAGTATTTACTGTCCTTTTCTTGAAAATTAGTTAAAAAATCTCATTATACTTGCCAAGGTGTAAAAATATGTGAAAATTTGAATGTAGATATTAAAAATAAAACTCATTGTGAAGTAGATATGGATGTAGATCTTTTACAATCAACAAATAATTTTTTGGACATTCAACGAACAAGAGAAGCTAAAACATATATGTAAGTAAATTTTAAGTTACTATTAATAAATATTTATAATATTAATAATATATATTAAAATACTTTTATTTTATAGAAAATATCTAGCATTAATTAATGGAAATCAAACTTGTACTTTTAATAATGGAAATTGTAATAGAGATTTTGTAGTTAGAAAATTATCAAAATTAAATCAAAATTCTAAAGATACATGGTTTATTGGATGCTCAAAATGGAAATCAACTGAATCCATTTTTTTTATCGATTAAAAGATGAAATTGATCCTCAATTATTAAGAAAACTATTTGAGGATGAATCAGTAAGAATTTAAAAAATTAAATTATATTTAATTAAATTTAAATTAATTTTAATTTTTATTTATAGATTTTACCTTTAAGTGAAGATAATTCATGTAATGTTATATTTTCTTCAAATTCACGAAAAAAATCTTGTGGTAATTAAGTTTTTTATATTTAATAATAATATTATTACTTTTAATTTATATTATATTAATTAAATTAATTATATTATTAAATTTTTATTTGGGATTTTTCATAAAAGTTCAAGCGATACTTATCAAGAGGGAAAAAGTTTAAAGATGAATTGTAGTGTTAAATTTCATAAAATAATACCTTTGGATCTTAAAAAAACACCATATATTATATTAGTTTGTAAAGGCATACATTCTCATCCACCTCCACCACCTCAAGAAGTTCCTTTAGAGATAATGAATAAATTAAAAACATTAATTGAATCTTCCTCTGAACAATTTGTTGATATTACTGCAAGAAAATTGATTAGTAGTAAGTATTCTTATTATAAATTAATTAAGTTAATAATATAATATATTTTTAATTTTATTTTTTAATAGATAATCTTATTAAGGCTACATTTGGAACAAACTATCTTTCTGAAGTACATGCATCACTAAATAATATGGATAAGCTTCGAAGATAAGTAGCTAAAGTTCAAAAATCAAAACATCCATATGGCCAAGGTATATTAGGTTTAACCTACAATATTTGGTCATGCAAACCAGATCTATTAGAATATGTACAACAATCAGGTTAGTAATTTATAATATAATAAATTGATATTTTAAAATTTTTATATTAATAATTTAAATATTATAGCTACTTTTGCAAATGGACATATTATGATTTTATGCTTATCTGAATAGCAAGCAAAAGAATGGTTAAAACTTAATTACTTTAAAATAGACTTGTCTTTTAAACGTGTACAAGGTGATATCAATGAATTTGAAATAAGTTACAATGAAAACCATAAAATAGGTAAGATTAAAACTTTTAATTAGATATATTTGATTATTTATTATAAGAAATAATTAATTTAATTAATTTAATAATAATTTAGCACTTACATATGCATGAGTATTTACAAATATTATGGATACTAATGCTTATGAGCAAATGTTTTTTACACTTTCCAATTGGATTTATAATTTAACAAATGAATATCCAAAATTTTATCACATTCATAAAAATGGATGGAAATGCATTATTGGTGACTTGGACCAAGCACAAGCCAAAGGATTAGGAATAGCATTATATAAATTAGAAAATTCTTTAAATTGGGATGATCATCTTATATATATTTTTAAAAGTTGTCGAATTCATTATAATCAGTATTTAAAATTTTATTTAATTTTATTTATATAAAATATATATTTTTTAATTATTTATTAAAATTATATTATTTTCTTTTATAGAAATATTCGAAATAATAAATAATCACTTGCAACTAAACGATTAATGTATGAGCTACCTGATGCATTGCCTGACAGAGTAAATGAAATATTTGAATTATTGTTACAATCAAAAGAAAATAAAATTAAAGGTAAACAAATTTTATTAAATTAATTTTTATAAATAATATATAGTTGATTTAATTATATTTTAATAAATTTAGACTGGGTTAATTTTTATTCTAAACCTTGGATAAAAGCTTCTTTAAATTCAGCTTTTTCATGTATTGATATTAATACTTGGTATATGACTCCTAATAATACCAATGTGGCCAAATCATGCCATGCAAACATTAATCGTAATGGAAAAGCATTATCTTTATATAATGCAATTCTTAAGTAAAGTTTATTTTTATTTCAATTATATTTTAAATATTTTATTTTATTAATTATTTACAAACTTTATTAAAATTTAGAGCAAAACAATATGAAAAACAACATTTTATTACTTGTAATATACAAAACAATTATGGAATTTCTAATTCTGGTAAAAATCAAAGTATTATTGCAAAAGAAAAGCGTTCAATTAAAAAACAGGCAGGTGTTATAAATTGTATAATTGTTATTTTATAAGATTAATTCTAATTATTTTAAATTTAATAATTTAAAGTAAATAAGCAAAAATCAAAATCAAAAGGAAAATCAAAACAAATAGATACTTCTCAAGTGCAAAAAAAAAATAGTTTTAAAAAGCAAAAAATTGAAATAGATCTTACAGAAGATTCAGCAAGTCAAATTTCAACAAGTTTAAACCATCAAGAATATCAATTAACTCTTAAGGAACGTGAATTAGCAATTAAAGAAAGAGAACTTAAATTAGAAAAAGAAAAACTTGAATTGGAAAAGTTGTGAAGAGAACTTAGTCTTAATGGACTTAGTGATTAATGCTTAATATTAGCGATTATATTAGGTAAATATTTTTAATATATAATAAAAATAAATTTATTTAGATAATTAAATACTAAAAAATGTATTTGTATCTAAAGATACTAGCATATTATGAGTTTAAAACTATTCTAGGCATCTATTTATTTGTCTTAATAATGTAAAATTTGCAAATTTTTTAATAAAAAAGTTATTTTTCAAGTGCTTAATAATTAAAGGATTAATTAATTTTCTACACAATAATTAATATAAAATCTAATAAATATAGTAATACCTTGTTACAGTTAAATATTAAAATGTAAATAGACTACATTCGCACAAGCAAATATAGATTAATATAATACTATAAGCAACTTTTAATTAATACCATTAAAGCAAATAAATGTTCAACTAATATATGCAATCTACACTCTATCTGCAATAAATAAATATTAACTATACGATTAAATAGATACTTAAAATAAAAATTATTGAATTAATAAAAGATATTTAACAAATGCTTTATAGCCTCAATAAATGTTAAATAGTTTTATTTATACATGCTGGCAAAACCCGGACAAATTCCAAATAATAAAAAAACAATTGCTATTTATAAAAGATTAAATCAAATAAATAATCTTAATATTTTGTAAATATATTATTTATAACTATAAGAATATATATGATTTGTTTAAATATATTATTTATAACTATAAGAATATATATGATTTGTTTAAATAAAGATTATTAATAAAGTTTTTGAGATATTAGTTATACTAGAATTTGGGATTTGGGATTTGGGATGACGGACAAATCCCAAACTATAGTAAGTCGGGATTTTGCCAACATGTATAGTTTTATTATTTGTGTTTTTCTACAAAATAATATTAAATCAATGTCATATAACTAAATAAAGGGTACATATATAGGTATATGTTATTTATTATCTATTTGTTTGAACATACATTTCTTTAAAGATTTATTTTATACTTATCATTAATTTAGAGGTTGTATTCATGAACGTATGACTCAAAAAAGAAAATTATGCAAAAAAATAAGGTTTTACAAAATGCATAGTGCAATGAATTATTTTATAAGTTTTCATTTTTAGGAGAACATTGTCGTTAAAGTCAGAGTTAGTTTTTTTGATATATTTAGTATTTAATTTATGTAGAGTTTTCTGTTTGAAACTTTTAAGGAATTAACCTTATGTCTATTTTTGAATAATAATGTAATTTTCTAAGAATAACATTTGGCAATTATCAATTGTTATAAATTGAAAAGTAATACGAAACAGCAATGCACTGTATTAATGATAAGCAATGATTTTATTTTACAAAACCAACAATTTTTTAAACACTATATAGAATTATGTAATCAATCATAGTTAAATCATTAACAATAATATAAATTTTTGAAATAATCAAAATTGAATCAGCTAGCTTATCGGAATTGAAGTAATAAGGAGTACCCGTATTATTTGCAGTCGTGTGTTGTCTTTTGAAATTTTTGTATTACATACTTGCAAATAAATCATGGCAAGAAAGTTCTCATGTTTATATCATATATTATGTAAATCTTCATCCTCACGCAAAACATGTTTTTTTTAACTTTGATTAAAGAATCTAGTCCTAGCATATTGTCTTCACGTGAACTTAGATAAGTATACCACATGTAGTAGTTAGCTAATTTTTTTAAATTCTTTTTATGACTTTTTTATTTTTGAAAAAATTCCTAATCTAATTTAGAATCATAAAAGTTATAACTCTTATAAGAGAGAAAAGCATTTTAAGAATTATATAATTAAAGGGATAAATTATGTATGATAATATAAATAAAGGGCCTTTTGACTCTGAAACAAAATGATTAACATGCTTGGGATATACTGCTTTGTCTTGATCTTGATATAACGAGTCATTAAAATAATATGATACCGCTCATCCAATTACGTATTTTGCTAACGTGTTTATCGTAAACCTCAAAACGTTGATGACGAAATCTTATTTTCCTGCTCGTCAAATCTAAGAGCCTCTTTCATTAAGTTATTTTGGTTGTGATTAATGATGCCTGATGAAACTTTCATCATTCATTATTGACGAATGATAAACCCATTTCATTTGACAAATGACGAATGAGCTCATGATGAATGTCATGACAAATAAAAAAATTTAATATTTGAAATTAGGCGATTTTCTATTAGAAATCGTGTAAAGCATGTCTACACAGCTTCTATTTTTTCTTGACGCATTGACATGACATTACCCGATGATTTGTTAATTACCCGGATATATCCGATAGAACTTGTTAATTTTTACGAAAATAACTTTTCATAACGAACTGACGACTTAATAGAAAGAAGTTTATCGTCAATTAAATGTTTTCATATCGACTGACGAATTTTTATGATGAAATAACAGTGATTCAAAATTCATAATATCCAAAGGTCGTTATAATAAAGTTTATCAAAAGAGAGACGACTTCATTTTTATATTTTATTAGTTGTTAAGAATTTAAAGTTTTGACAGACGAAACCATTGACTAAACCATTTCGTAATTGCAAAAATAGTTTCGTCAGGTATCATTAGTTGTGATCATTGGTTGGATGGGATTAATCCTCAGAGTCTAGCATTATAATAGTCAAATAGCTTATAATTTCCAAAATAAATTTTAAAAATTTCATTTATTTATTAAAATGTCATAACAAAATTTACATTTAAAAATAAATTTATCATTTATTAAAAGGTCGGTATAACGCATGTTTTATAGTAATAATATACGTAGTATATAAAGAAAAAAAAAACTAGACAATTCAAAATTATTATAACTCAGTGTGATCCAATGATTACGAAGCCCGTGATAATAACCAGCTCTACATTCACCTTACCCTTCGTTATCCATAAGAAGGTATGGAATAAGAAGAAAATCTAAATCCGAAAATTAAAAGTTAAGATTCAAATATTCATGTTTACATACAGATGACAATTATAGTGTTACTCGCTTTTTGATACATCTTCAAAATTCGAGATGTCTTCGGATGTTTGCGATGGTTCATCTGAAACGGAAGCTTTTGAAGCATAAATTAAATTAAAAAAAAAAAAAAGGAAAAAAGTTAGAGCTGTATTGAAATGATAAATACATGATATAATATTTTCATTTCCTAAATAATGACTGTTCATTAATATTAAGCGTTCTAATACTATATCAATTGTGGGTCTCTTTTGAGGTTCGTCGTCCCAACATTCAACATAGAGTTCACGATAAATATCTGGAGTACCCGGAACTGGTGTTTCTCGATTACCATCAATTATATTTAAGCGAGTAGTTAGTTCATCAAGTCCATTAAATGGGCACTGGCCACTAGAAATTTCCCACATCAGAACACCGAAAGAGTATATATCTGACCGTTTATCATAGGGGTAATCTAATTGACGTAATAACCTAGGTTCTATATACGGTATCCTTCCGAAAATTCCATGATGAATAGTTGTATCAGTGTTAATTTGACGAGATATTCCAAAGTCTGTGATTTTAGCATGTCCTTCATGAATCAGAATATTCCTAGAGTGCTATAATGGATATAATAAAGAATTAATTAAATATTTGAATTAAAAAATAAATGAGGCAATTTAATTACAGTAAAATGCTTACTAAATCTCTATGCACGACATTTTCTCTATGCAAAAAGCTTAAACCTTCTGCAATTTCAAATGCAAGTCGAAATTTATCAGACCATTCTAGTTTTGAAAAATTCGTCTTAAGAAAATTTACTAAATCACCATCATTGGCATATTGCATAACCATAAAAAAATTTTCTTCAGCTAATAGACAATTCAAAAATAAAATACAGTAAATTAATTAAATTTTTTTTTTTTTTTTGAATTTAAAATCTTTCCTTATCTGTTATTATAATAATTGAAAATTACACTGTGTTACTCCAAACATTCTCACAATTCGATCTATACAGTCAAGTTGACTGTGTATCTTTAACTCATGAATAAATGCTTTGCGCTCTTTGTGGTTTATTGCCGCAATATTTTTAATTCGTTTCAAAATAACATGCTTATTAGTTCGTCTCCATAAAGCTTTTTCAATAGAACCAAATCCACCTCCTCCAATGTACTGTCTATTTGCAAATTGATCAAGATTGATTAAATCCACGCCGAGATTACTGATAGTAGATAATAATGAGTTTGTAGAAATGTCTTTATTATTTGGAGATACAGCATCCGATTCATTCAATTTGTTACCAAATTCTATACGAGACATTTGTCTAAATTCATCTGCGATTCGAAACTCAGCTATGATTGGTGAACGGATGTTTCGTTCTACTTCAAGATAAAATTCACCTAGTTTATTAAAAATTTGTGTCATAGAGGGACGAAGTTTTGGATCGTGATTTAAACATTGTTTCATTAAGGTAGTATAAGAGTTTGGTATACTTTCAGGAGCAAGATTTAAATCTTTAAGCTCTTGCATAAAGGGTGCTGAAAATCTATACATTATCAAACCAAATGTGTATATATTACACTCTTTAGTAATCTTACCCTCTTTTAAGAATTCTGGACTCATATAAGGCACATAATAATATTTAAATATATGTGATTGTTTGATATCAATTGCACAAAGAAAATCTCGTAATGCAACTGTTTGGTCATTTTTCACAACAAATGAACCGGTTCCTAATGCAGAATAAGTAAATCCAGAATTAAAAAGGCATAATAAGTCTTTGGAAATTTGCCATAAAAAATTAAGCCTGGTTTTCCAACTTAAATTTATGCAATTTGATCGCAAGTAATCATGAAGTGACCCATTATCAGCGTATTCACTAACGGATATAAGTGCATTCGTTTCTGGATCTTGAGATATTCCATACCAATCAATTCCTGGAGCGAAATTATTATTGAGACAATGTAGAAATTTTTGGTGCTATTTTATAATAAGCTAGTCAGAAGTCTGATAATCCCAATACTGTAATAGAATATAAACTTTAAACTGACCTGTTGTATCACTTCTTCTACAGACGTGCTTTGAGAGTGGACCATCAACGTCACAGGATGAGAGCCTGACCTGATACATTTTTGCAACTTCGTGTCCCATAAGATTCTTGGGCCATAAGACCAGCAGGCATCATAAAGATTTACGATCCCATAATTTTTTTTTTTTTTAAATGCTGAAAATTCGCTAAATTGAATCCATTCAAATACACTTTCTGGTGAATTTGATGAGATTTGAGAAAATTGTATAAAAGAATCTATTTCTTTATTTCCGCTAGTCCAGTTAGCGAAATTTTCGCAAAATTGCTGCACTTCACATGGCCGACACCAACGATAATGAGTTCTCGGATTATCACAATTTGCACAAAGACCATAAATACTTTAATTATTCAGTAGCATATAAATATTGTTATAAAAATATATTTTAAGTGACAAAATAACACATCTATCTATCTGTCTTCAGAATTATTTTATACTCACGCCTTAATAATTTAGAATTATGAAATTGATTAATTAGAACAATCATTTTAAAATAAAATTCCATATCACTCACATTCCTCATTCTTAATAGTTCAATGCAATAGATTCGAAAAGTTATGAAGTATTCTCCCTTCAGCGTTATTTAATAGTAATCAATTTTGTGTAGCGTTCAACAATGTAAGATGGGCTTAATGCACCTTATCACTACATAGCATGGTACTTAATTGTTACATGATTAAATTTATGAAAACACATCGGATGTCAATTTTTACATAATTTATTATGTGTGATGAATAAGTGCTATGCAATAATAATATGTTGACGTCCATATAGGGTTAGGTTTGGGTATAAAAGCATGTAACAAATTGTAAATTATGACAATTATGCAAATTATGCTACTGCTACATCAAATTTATGAAAAAAAAATTAGGGTGTTCCACAGCATATTTAATCAAACCTATGTTAGGTACATTAGTAATTTTACTAGGATCAAATTTTACATTACACGAATACATAATATAGCTATAGTTCCTTTCGTTTTATTATTTTATTAACAATCAATATTAGAATAATTAAAATGATACCAAGCATTAGAAAATCAAAGAGTGATCGAGAGTCTTTCACAAAATATTTATTAAATAGTGAAAAATAAAGTTACGTTTTAAAATTTTTCGTATATGGGGTTTTTGTCTTGAAAATAGGGTTCCAAGGTCCCCCAAATCAAATCGAGATTTTTGTTAAATCATAATTTATGAAACTCAAAGCTCATTTTGTGCAAATTTTATAACTGGTTAACTTAATATCAAAGTGAGTTATGGAAGTCCGCGGAAAATTTTTGAATATCTAAAAAAATAGAATGGACATAGAGGATAAATATTTTACCAATTAGATGTTTATTTTAAAAATTACTAATAAACAAATATGATATAGCTTATACTTACGTGCTATTTATTCAATCAATGAAAATTATATTATAAAATTATAAATATCATTATTTAAAATCATCAAATTAAATGTTTAGAAACAAATATAATAAAATTTATACTTACGAGCTAATAAGATAATAATAATAATAATAATAATAATAAATGTGCATTATAAAGTTTATGATGGCATGTAATATAATTTAAAATCATATTAAAGCTATATAATAAAGTTTATACATACTAGCTAAAAATTTGACAAGAGAAAATGTATTTTATAAATTATTGATAATGTAATTTAAAAATTATAAATAAAAATAAGCTGATATTATTCTTACGATCTAATCATCCAATAGGATAATATATTATAAAGTTATAAATAGATCATTTAAAATTATTAAATGAAAATTTAACAAAAGCTTATACTTACCCTCTAATAATCCAATAAAAAAAGATGTGCAATATAAATTTGTATTAAAATAAATAAAATTTTAAAATCAATTATGTTAAAGCTCATATTTACCCTCTGATAATTAATAAAAAAAACAATATGGTTATAAATTTATAGGTAACATAATTTATGATTAAATAAAATTTTAAAAAAATATAATAAAACATATACTTAAATGCTAAAAATTTGACAGAGACATTGGTTAAAATATTTGGCAGAGAATTTTAAAATAAATATAATATAGCTTACACTTATGCATTAATAATTTGACAGAAGCATTTGTTAAAATGCATATATTAAAATATATATTATTAAATATAAAAGATATGTAATTTAAATTTTAAATAACAAATTAAAAACCAAAATATACTAAAGCATACTTACTGACTAATAATTTAACAAAAAAGATGTATATTATAAGCTTGTAGATAGCATATTTTAAGAGTACAGTTAACAGGTTTAAAAATAAATATAATAAAGCTTATACTTACCGGTTAATTATTTGAGAAAAATATTTGTGAAAATATTTTATTAAATGCGTATTTTATAAATTATAATTTTAAGATAATTATGTAAAATTTATTTATTTACTACCCAGAGTAAGCTCTTATCACTTATAAATTTTCTTACAATTTATGTATAACTTTGTTGGTTCTACAGCATAGTATTGCATATTGTATTTTAATTTTTTTATAAAAAAATTAAATCATATGATTCTATAGATAATATTCTCTATACACTACTGTAAGATACTAAAATGCATTTTTTAAAGCTTGAAAATTTCATCTGGGTAGTATATAGATATGTGCCTTATGCATTATGCATACTGCAGTATGCAATGCATAATGCTGCATAATGTAATGCAAGACTTGTAAAATCTAAAAATGCACATAGAGATTACTATATAATTTTGATTCAATTAAAATTATGTACTGGTAATTGCTTTTATTCTAACAATATTTTTTTAATTAGAACTTATAAATTATATATTCTTTTTTCAATTTGCTACAATAGTTTTTAGTAAACAAATTTCTTGACCATGCTTCTACATCAGGAAAATAAAAACATTAATAATTTGGAGTAATCTTCAAATTTATCAAATAAGTACAAAATCTTGTTTAAAAAATTGCAAAGATCTTCAAAATTTAGATTTTTGCAGTTCTTTGCAGATTTTTTGCCAAAAATCAGGACCCCGAAGAACTCAGATACAACTCAGATCTGAGTTTGTATAATTTTAGCAGTATTTTGGAGGTAGGCTAGTCGTGGCAGAAAAATTTCACTATCACGTGACTGAAGATCATTTCCGACCTGGTACGATCTATTCATAAAAATAAAATATTTTAAAATTTTAATGAAGATTTCTCGACAACTATCAGACTAAATTTAATAAATTTTTTTTATTTTGATTCTATAAATTCATAGAATTCAAACAAAAAAAAGTTCATTGAATTTAGTCATATGGTTGCCAAGATATCTTCGCTCAAAGTTAGAGAAAAATCAAAACGTCTATCAAAATAAAAGCTGCGCAAAAGTTTTTTTAAAACTTTGAGCAAAGATATCTTGACAACTACCAGACTAAATTTGATGAACGTTTTTTTATTTTAATTCTATAAATTTATAGAATTCAAATAAAAAAAAGTTCACCGAATTTGATTGGACGGTTGTCAAGATATCTTTGCTCAAAGTTTTAAAAAAACTTTGGCGCAGCTTTTATTTTGATGGACATTTTGATTTTTCTCTAACTTTGAGCGAAGATATCTTGACAACCATCTGATTAAATTTAATAAACTTTTTTTTGTTTGAATTCTATGGATTCATATAATTCAAACAAAAAAAAGTTCATTGAATTTAGTCAGATGGTTGCCAAGATATCTTCGCTCAAAGTTAGAGAAAAATCAAAACGTCTATCAAAATAAAAGCTGCGCCAAGATTTTTTTAAAACTTTGAGCAAAGATATCTTGACAACCATCTGACCAAATTCGATGAACGTTTTTTTATTTTAATTCTATGCCTTTATAGAATTAAAATAAAAAAAAATTCATCGAATTTGGTCAGATGGTTGTCAAGATATCTTTGCTCGAACTTTTAAAAAAATCTTGGCGCAGCTTTTATTTTGATAGACGTTTTGATTTTTCTCTAACTTTGAGCGAAGATATCTTGACAACCATCTGACTAAATTCAATGAACTTTTTTTTATTTGAATTCTATGAATTCATAGAATTCAAATAAAAAAAAGTTCATTGTATTTAGTCAGATGGTTGTCAAGATATCTTTGATCAAAATTTTAAAATTTTTTATTTTGATTGGGAGGATGGCATTTAACAAGACCTATGTGGATGGTCCATAGATTAGCTCAACTTTGAGCAAAGATATCTTGACGACCAACTGACAAAATTCGATGAATTTTTTTTTATTTTAATTCTATAAAGGCATAGAATTAAAATAAAAAAAAGTTCATCGAATTTGGTCAGATGGTTGTCAAGATATCTTTGCTCAAAGTTTTAAAAAAATCTTGGCGCAGCTTTTATTTTGATAGACGTTTTGATTTTTCTCTAACTTTGAGCGAAGATATCTTGACAACCATCTGATTAAATTTAATAAATTTTTTTTTGTTTGAATTCTATGGATTCATATAATTCAAACAAAAAAAAGTTCATTGAATTTAGTCAGATGGTTGCCAAGATATCTTCGCTCAAAGTTAGAGAAAAATCAAAACGTCTATCAAAATAAAAGCTGCGCCAAAGTTTTTTTAAAACTTTGAGCAAAGATATCTTGACAACCGTCCAATCAAATTCGGTGAACTTTTTTTTATTTGAATTCTATAAATTTATAGAATTAAAATAAAAAAACGTTCATCAAATTTAGTCTGGTAGTTGTCAAGATATCTTTGCTCAAAGTTTTAAAAAAACTTTGGCGCAGCTTTTATTTTGATAGACGTTTTGATTTTTCTCTAACTTTGAGCGAAGATATCTTGGCAACCATATGACTAAATTCAATGAACTTTTTTTTGTTTGAATTCTATGAATTTATAGAATCAAAATAAAAAAAAAATTTATTAAATTTAGTCTGATAGTTGTCGAGAAATCTTCATTAAAATTTTAAAATATTTTATTTTTATGAATAGATCATACCAGGTCGGAAATGATCTTTGGTCACGTGATAGTGAAATTTTTCTGCCACGACTAGCCTACCTGTATTATGGCCAAATAGATGTATAAAATAGAGCAAAATTTGAAATTTTACTATATAAAAATGCAATGTTTGATGAATTTCTATACAAAATTTTCTTTTTAGAATCATCTGAGTTGTATCAGAGTTCTTTGGGGTCCTCAAAAATCTGTGCAAATATTTAAAAAGTATAATCTTTGCAGATTATTATAGGTACTGCCTATTATAATCTTTGATAATCTCCAAAATTATTAAAAAATTTTAATTTTGTAGATTTTTTAAAATTCAAGCATATATACAATAGTGGGAATAAAAAGTAAATTTTCATAGTAAGGAATAACCAGAATTTACAAGAGCACCAGGATGTAGGTGAGATTTTTTGGGTCACGTGAAAACCCGGCCTCCGATCACCTCCCAATTAAGATCAGGCAAATCTCCTTTCCAGTTACACAGATTATATATATACAATGCTTTTTTTTAAAATTTTTTTTTTTTGTGCATCACTGTCGTCAAAACTTTACTGCCTCTTTTCGTCACTGGAATTGTCGTTTACTGGTGCTTTTTTGCATAACTAACATTGTCGTCGTTTACTGGTACCTCTTTATATTACAGGCGCTATTGTCGTTTACTAGTACCTTTTTTCATTGTGCTGGTGCCTCTTTTCGAATACTTCTTTGGCCTGGTGTAAATTTGGAAATAAACCCCACAAAAAAAAAAGAAAGATTAGTTCATGTCGAGAAAAAAAGAAAGAATATATGTAAGCAAAAATACATGTCTTCTTAAACTCAGCTTTTATCTTATTGTTTATTCTACATTTCATCATACTAATTTATGTATTTGTTATACAGGTTAGATCGCAAAATTAGTGTAAGAGGCACTTGGACAGTTTAGGGCTAGGATTAGGATTAGTGTAGTATTAGTATAATTTATTAGTATTGAAATGATTTATATAAAAAATTATATAAATAAAATAAAAATAATTTAAATAAATTAAAAAAAAAATAAATAAAAATAAAGCTTACCGTATAGCGATTCAAGAAACTGCTGAAAAGAGCTTCCGAAGTGTTTTTTTATTCGATTGAAAAGAGTGTTCTTTTTTTAACTGTTTCACTCTAGTATATATATATAGGCTGCTTCAAGAAATCTTAACAGTCTTGGTTTCTCATGGTGTACATACACTAATAAAAAAAATTTAGAATAAATAATTAAATAAAAATAGAATAAAAAATAAAAACGAATTAAAAATTATAAAATAAAAAATTAAACCGAATTAAAAATTAAAAAATTTAAATAAGTTAAAACATTAAATAAATAAAAAAAATTTAATTTAATAAAAAATAAAAAAAATAAAATGAATTAATAAATTAAAAAATAAAAATAAAAAAAAGAATAAAATGAAAAATAAATAAAATAATTTATTAAAAAAAAATTTAAATAAAAAATTTAAATTAAAAAAATAAAACGATTAAAAAAAACAATTTTAAATTTAAATTTTTTATTTAATCCGGTTTTAAATTTTTTTTTAATAAATTATTTTATTATTTATTTTTTTTTTATTTATTTTTTTAATTTATTAATTCTTTTTTTTTTCTTTTTTTTAAATTAATTATTTTTATGTTTTTTTAATTTTTCTTAAATTATTTTAATATTTTATTTACCAGTATTTAAATTTTTAGTTTTTAATATTTTTATTTTTATTTATTCTAAATTATTTTTTTGATTATTAGTGTACATACAGCGAGGTAAAGCAGCCTACATATATATACTAGAGTGATGAAAAAGTTAAAAAAAACTTTTTTCAATCAAATAAAAACACTTCGGAAGCTCTTTTTAGCAGTTTTTCTTGAATCGCTATACAATAAGCATTATTTTTTATTTATTTTTTCTTTTAATTCGGTTAAATTATTTTATTTAAATTATTTTTTTATATAATTCTTAACATAATCTATTTCTATATTAATAAAACTATTTCTATACTAATACTACACTAATCCTAGCCCTAACTCTAACCCTAACCCTAAACTGCGCAAGTACTTTTTATACTAATTCTGCGATCTAACCTATATAACAAATACAGAAATAAATTAGTACGACGAAATGTAAACAATAAGATGGAAGCCGAGTTTAAGAAGACAAGTATTTTTTCTTATATTATATTCTTTCTTTTTTTTCTCTTTTTAACTAACTTTTTTTTTTATAGGTTTTGATTTCCGAATTTACGCTAAAGCCAAAGAAGTATATAAAAAAAGGCACTGGCATGAGTGACAAAAACAGGCACTAGTAAACGACAACGGCACTAGTAAACAACGATGACGTTAGCGATACAAAAAAGCACCAGTAAACGACGACTCCAGTGACAAAAGAGGAAAAAAAGGCAATAAAGTTTTGATGTTACAAAAAAAAATTAAAAGATATAAACAAAAAAAAGAAGTTGTATATATATAATCAGTATAACTGGAAAGGGGATTTGCCCGATTTTAATTGGAAGGTAATCGGAGGTCGGGTTTTCACGTGCCCCAGAAAATCTCACCTACATCCTGTATATGTCAGAAAATACTTTTATTCCCGCTATATTGCATAAATAAATAAATAAATAAACAAATATAAAAAATGCACTTTTTTTATTCACTTTTATTTATTTATTTATTTATCTATTTCATTTGTCTTTAATTTTTTTATTTTATTTAAATTTTTTATTTTTATATTTAAAAAAATGTGCTTGTCACTGGTAGTGATACATCTCTATATAATGTACAATCAAAACAAATATAAAAACATGTAAATTTATTATCATTAGGGTTAGAGTATAGTTAGAGGTAGCGTTAGCGCTAGAGATGAGTATATAGTAAAATTTTATTAGAAATTTTTTTTTGCTAGAAAAAAGGGTGGTTTCATAGTCAAAATTTTTAGTTATCACGATATTTTTGAAAATAGGGTTTTTTCGCTTCATTTATATGTTACATAATCAGATATAACATTACACCTGATCTTGATTCTTATTGGCACGAGACTGTCACCGCCAGTAAAAATTATTTACTCTTTTTATTTATATTTTTTTTTATTTTCTTATTAATTACATATTTTTTTTATTTTTTATTTAATAAATTCTTTTTTTTATTTAAATTTTTTTTATTTATTAAATTTTTATTTTTTTATTTTGTATTTTTTTTTTT
>QKWP01000681.1:191725-202228 GCA_003550325.1 Gigaspora rosea
TTTTATAAACCGACTGTCGTTATAGGTGTACCAATCAAATTAATTTTTAAATTTGCTTTATACTAAGCTTAGCATGAAACAATAAGTATAAAATAAATTTATTTCATCATTTTATGCAAATATATGATGAATTTATTTTATGTTAAACATAAAACAAATTCATTTTGTACTAAAATAAATTTATTTTGCTAAGTTTATTATTCTTAGTATAAGCTTGGTGAAAACAAAAAAATTTACTCTGCCTAAGCCGACATATTTACGCAATATCAATATAATGTCGGTATATATAGAGATGCTTATTAAACTGACATCTGGATATATCGACAATTTTTCTATTGCTGGAGAATGTTGATATAACCAGAGTGACGTGTAGTGCTCTTGTAGTGAATTAATAGTATTATACACATTCTTGTAGTGAAATGGTAGCATTTTTGTGGTAATTCGACAATGTTCTTGTGATGATTACAGTTAACTCTATCTAATCCGAACTGCCAGGACTGCTTTTTTTTACTATGTAAAAATTTGAAAAAGTTCAGTTTTCAAAAAGTTATATATGGCTTATCTGAACTTTATAATAAAATTTACAAATGTTCTAAGAGATTTTGTTCAGTTTAGAGAGAGTTTGATAGTGTTCAGTTTAGAGAGATTCAGATTAGAGAGAGGCGACTGTATATGGCATTCTTGTGGTAAAGTGACGATGTTCTTGTAGTAATCTTGACAGTGTTTTGGTAGTGAATTGATAGTGTACTTTTAAGCATTCTTGTGGTAAATTACTTTGTTCTTGTTGGTGTTTTTTTTTTCTTGTAGTGAAAATAATGTAATACCTTTGTAATAAAAAAAAATTTTATATTATAAATTTATATTTACTATATCTTTAAATAAATATTGTTGTAATAAAATAAAAATAATTAGAAATTTATAGTAATTGTAGTGGGATTAGTATTTAGTATATTACAATTAGTGATACCACCGAAATTGATTTTTAAAAAGGCCTATTTCATTTTTATTAGAAAAAATTACAATTTTTTATAAGGAAGAGCAAATAAAATTTTATAGATAAGTTCCTTATAATTTTGTCTATTCAAAAAAAGTATCAAATAATTTCGTCTTTCAAGTAAAATAGGTCAAAAACAATTTCATTTTCAAATTTTATTTCAGGTTTTAGAACCCAAAATAATTTCATCCTCATGTATAATACACGATGTATTTTTTTTTTATTAATAAAAAAATGTATATGCAAAATTTTTTTTATGCCAGCTTTGAGTTACAGATATTTGCAAATTTTTAATAATATTTTTTAATAAAAACTTTCTCGATGTTAATTGTTAAAAATCTGCGCAGAAAATTAATTTTGCGCAAAAAATAAAAAAATTTCTTCAACGATTGCTAGCAGGGTTGCAGATCTGCAATAATTTTTAATAATTGTTTTTTTTTTAAAAAATTTGCACAGAGCTGTACTAAAAAAACTTCTCTGATATATTACTATGAATTGTGGTCTTCTAATTTTGCTATTTAATATTTAATAGCTAGTCTAATTTAATATAACAGTAAGTTATTATTTTAGTAATACAATCTAACTTAACTACTTTTGAACTTTCTAATAACTTGTTCTTGCTGATTTCAGCAAGTTGAAAGTGTGCTAATTTTTATATACTACTATTATATGCATTAGTATTATTCTTAATAAAAAACCAATAAAGTAATTATATTATATAAAGATACAGGATTGCATAATGCATCATGCTGCATAATATCGCATTATGCAATGCAAAGACAAAAAAACTTGTATTTGTACATTACTAGTAGTATATAATTTTTCTTTGAATAATAAAATTTATACTTACCAACTAATAATTTGATAAGAGAAAATATTTATTATGGAGTTATAATAATATAGGGTTTACTATTTCCACCATGGTATTTGCTATTTTCACCATAGTTATACAAGATTTTCTATTTTTAGAATTCAAAATAATATATGCACTTATGTTACAAAAAGGAATGTGCATTGTTTTTGCAAAAATAATTTTTGGTTACACACCACTAATGTTGTATATAATGCTGGTTGCACTATCATTATAATGCTCCTGGCAGGTTAGACATAATTCCAGTCCACCCTAACCCTAAATCTAGGTTCAAAGCAATATCCAATTACAGTACAGATACCGGTTATACAATATGCACGTATGTTACAAAAAGGCCCAGTGCATTGTTTTCGCAAAAATAATTTTTGTTACACACTGTTAATGTCATATAATAATACACAAGTCTTGTTTTAGTAACCTAAATCAAGTTGGGCCAATTAAAGATAATTAAAATTATAATATACAATATTATATTAAAATCTAAAAATAGTAACTTTTTATGTAACCATGGTGGAAATAGCAAAATACCATGGTGGAAATAGGCAGTCCCTTAATATAATATAAAAATTTGTTAAAATTTTAGTAATTATATATGGATAATTCTATACAACGCACCCTGCGATGTGCTAATTTATCGCAGTATATAGGTAAACATAATTTGCAGATCTGCGACAAATAATTTTATATAAATTAATATAAGGTTAGGGTTAGAATTGGGTTAGGGTTAGAGGTTAGAGAGAGCAATAGCTTATAACATAGTTTTGCAAGAAATTTTTTTTGTTAGAGCTCGAAAAGTGGTTATGTAAACGAAATTTTTTGATATTAAGAATGTTTGAAAATATCATTACACAAAGAAATTTGCAAGTTATACCTGATCTTCTTGGGTGCGATATACAAGCGCGATATACAAGCGCAACGCAGGGGTGCGAAGTCTAGGAAACTCTATTATATATTTACACACTAATACAATATTATAGTAATAAAAGAAAGGAGTTTGCTATTTATTATCACCGGTAATCATCACCGGTAATCAATTTGCCAATTAAAATGCAGGATCAGGTGTAACATGTAGATCAATTTTTGTGTAACAAAAACAAAGAATTTTTTAAAAAATTGCTAAAATTGTTTCTAACCTAAATTTTGTCTATGAACCTACTTTTTTTTATACAAAAAAAAAATTTCTTGCTAAATTTTACTATATACAAAGCCCTTATCCTAATCTTTAACCTTTACTCTTACTCTAATATTAAAGAGGTTTATTTTTATTTAATACAAATTGTTAGTTTTGTTTATTTTGTTTTATGCATTGTAGATTACACCAGTGATGATAACCACAGGTAATATGTAGTAATTTTTTAAAAGAAAATATACATTATAAATTTAAAAGATGTATTTGAATTGGATTACTGGGTAGCTAGAAACTTAAATTTTTATCCATAAGATCTACATAGTCCTGTAAGGTCATTTTTAAGGCAAAGACCCCATATACTTACAATCTAGTAGAAGAAAATATATTATAAATTTATAATCATCTATACTTATATAAAGTGGAGTTGTCTGTCAAATAGTATGCGTTCCGGATGCACAAGTGTAACATTATTGCATAACATATTTGCTATAGTAAAATGGTTAATTAATTAAAAAAAATTTATTTATAACAACTTTTTATATAATAATTGTATAGCTAATAGTTATATAGCTATATTACTATTACTAATATAAAATTTAAATTAAAAAAATATCAAAAATATACAGAATTGCGAGAAAATCATTTTTAGTTAAGAGCCCAACACGGGTTGACTTAGTAAAATCTCGAGTTAGAAATAGAGCTTCTACAAATAGATAAAGTATATAATATCCTGTTATAAGTAGGATCGTCCTATTTACCATTGTAATATGATCTGTGATAAAGTTTATTAATTTAGTAGTTTGTGTAACACTAATATGCATGAATGTTACACAATTTTTTTTGTAAATTTTTTTATTTGAACACAATTCAGGTCTTTTTGAAGCTAAATCAGATTATATTGGAACCAAACCTGGGTTTTTTGAACCAATATCGGGTTCTTTTACCCAAAATTGAATTTATTTTGACCATACTTGGGTTTATTTAAACCAAAATCAGATTATTTCACCAAGATTGGGTTTATTGAACCTAATTTGCGTTTAGATTTATTTGACCAAGATCGGGTTTCTTTGTTTTTATCAGGTTTATTTATATTAAAAGCAAAAAACGTTTAAAAATTTAATGCCGCTACAATACAGCGGGTGTTGAGACCTAGTCTATATATATATAAAGTACAGTTGTCAGTCACATAGTATGCGTTCCGGATGCACATGTGTAACCAGAATGCATATTCATGCATATCATATATTTTATAGTATTATATAGTATAATATAATTGGTCAATATGAATTTTATATGTTTTTATATGTTTCTACGCCTTTATTGTTACACTACATAAAAATTATATTATTAGTGTAACCAAACATGCAATTTGGTTACACAAAGACTTGGTATATTGTTTTCGCAAAAATATTTTTGTTACACAAAACTTATTTTGTGTAACGTTACACAAGTTCTATAAGGTTAAGGTATTTTTTGAACCAGGATCGGGTTTTTGAACCAAGATTGGGTTCATTTTAATCAAGATCGGGTTCATTTTAACCAAAATAGGGTTTATTTGAACCAAAATCAGGTTATTGAACCAAAATTAGGTTTATTTGAACCAAGATCGGGTTTCTTTGATCCACAATCATAATATATATAATAAAAAATAATAAAAAGTGAAAAAAATGGTTAAAAATTTGATGCCGCTGCAATGTAGCGGGTATTGAGACCTAGTATATATATATATAAAGTACAGTTGTCAGTCACATAGTATGCGTTCCGGATGCACAAGTGTAACTGGAATGCATATTCTTGCATGTAATATAGTTTTTATAATATTATATTGTGTAATATGATTGGTCGATATGAATTTTATGTTTTTATATGGTTTTATATATTTTTATATGTTTTTATATATTTTTACGTTTTTTACGCTTTTTTACGCATTTAATATTACACTACATTTAAATTATATAATTTGTGTAACTTTTTTTATGCACTTGTATTACACAAAGGCTCAGTTTATGCTTTTGCAAGAATATTTTGGTTACACAAATTTTATTTTGTATAATGTTACACAATTGTCGTGTTTGGTATATTTTATTCTATTTTTGTTATACAATCTTATATTGTATAACGTTAAACAAGTCCTATATTTGTACTATTTGTCTGCTTATAGCATGTTACACAATTTTATGTGTAACATAAAACATTATAAATACACCTGATTTTCATTGTCCTAAAATTTCAACTCTCTCACTATCTCTCATTTATATATACATTAAAAAATTTGTAGAATTTTTAAAATTTTTTATTTTTAGGTGATACAATCATTTTGTGTAGTACAAATATAAAGGTTTGTTTTTTGCTACACACTTATATTGTATAACGTTATACATGTTCTATATTTGTACTATTTGTCTGTTTATGTGTAACATAAAACTTTATAAATACACCTAATTTTTGATGTCCTAAAATTTTAATTCATTCACACTCTCTCTCGCTTCTTCTCTTTTACATATACATAAAATTTTTTATTTTTAGGTGATACAAATATTTTGTGTAGCACAACTATAAAGGTTTGCTTTTTTAGGTTTTTGTTTATTTATATATAATTTTTTTTAATTTATTATGTTTTTACGTGTTTTTTTATTTACTAATTATATTTATATATTTCTTTATTTACTACTAATTATAATTATATTTGCTTTTAATTACTAATTATATTTATATTTTTATATATTTGCTTTTAATTACTAATTACTAATTATATTTTTTAATAATTACTAATTATAATTATATTTTTACATGTTTGTTTTTATTTTCTAATTATAATTATATTTTATATATTTGCTTTTAATTACTAATTATATTTACATTTTATGTATTTGTTTTTAATTACTAATTATAATTATATTTTTATATGTTTGTTTTTATTTACTATTTACTAATTATTTTTTTATAATTATAATTATATTCTTACATATTTGGTTTTTATTTATTAATTATAATTATATTTTTATATATTTGTTTTTATTTACATATTATAATTATATTTTAACAGATTTATTTTTTATTTTTTTATGTTTTTTTTTTGTAAATTTGTTTTTTTATATATTATTTACTAATTATAATTATATATTTGTTTATTTTTAGCTTTATTTTTTTTATTTTTTTGTATTTATTTTTAAAATCAAAGTAAAATTTTGTTTTTTTTTATTTGTTTTTATTATATATTATTTATCAATTCTAATTATTTATTATTTAAAAGGTATATTATTTTACAATTATTTTAGTTTTATATTTTAATTATTATTTCTTAATTAATATATTTGTAGTTGCTGATACTGTGAATTTCAAACTGGCAATTTGCTAGCATATATATTAATTAAATTTAAAATCCATATATGATTGTTGACAGTGTAAATATAAGTAGTAAAACCTCTGGCAAGCTCTAGCCATACGAATGTGATGAATAACTATCTTGCTAAGTTTGCTGGCTTATATTTTTTATATAAGTCTTTATCTTCTGGCTCACTATGAGATCATTGATTTTAAATTCTTTTATTTGTATTTTATTTTTTATGTTTCAATATATATATAGATTGTTAATACTATAAATAGCAAATTAGCAATTTACTAGCATGGATATTTTAAAATTATTAATATTAAATTTTTTATTTTCTTTTAAATATTTTTAGATTTAATATAATTATTAAAAAAATTACATATAAACATGCCACCTAAACGCAAAACTCCTCCAACTCCACCTCATATTGCCAATGATGATAGTTATAGACAACCATCACCACCAATTGTAGAAACAGAAAAACAAAAATCGCTAAGACTAGATCGAAAAAGAAAAGCTGTTACTAAATGGTACAGAGCCAATCCAACTAATACAGTTGAATCATCTACATCTATATCTGCAATGTCAACTTCAGCAACAACTTCAACAATACCTTTAGCAACAACTTCTACAACACCTCCATCAACAATATTAGCAACACTTCCAACAACAACTTCACCAACAATTCTAGCAACAACCTCAGCAATACCCTTAGCAACAATTTTAGCACCAACTCCTACAACAACTTTTACATCACCTTTAGTAGCAAGTTTAGATTCGGTAACAGCATCTGGTGGATCACAGTCATTTATGTAACAACTTTAGCAGATGCATTTGCTGAATCAACAACATTTGATTTATCACAAAATTTACAACAAAGAGAATCAAATCGAATTAGACAGCAACAATATCGACATCAGTTAACACCAAACCAACAAATTCAATTAAGAGAACAAAATAAAGTTTACCAAAATAATTGTAGATCAGCAAAGAAATTTTACAAATCAAATAAGTTTAAAAATAATGCAAGATGTAGTTTAGATGATTTTAATTTAGAATTAGATGATGGTTTTGATATCAATGAATGGCAGCATAGACTTAGTGATATAAATATTAGATGTCATCATTGTTAAGCTTTAAAATGGAAAAATGAAACATTAGGATTTTGTTGTCATAATGGGAAGATTCAATTAGCATTACTTGAACCACCTCCACCAGCTATATTAGAGTTATTAACTGGATCTGATATTAATACTGGTGAGAGATATATTCAAAATATAAGATCTTATAATTCTGCATTTGCTTTTACTTCTTTAGGTGTAACTGTAGATAGAAGTATTTTAGCAGTAGATAAACCTTATATTTTTAGAATTCAAGGAGGTTTATATCATAATATAAGCTCTTTAATACCATCATCAGGGCTACCTAGATTTTCACAAATATATTTCTATGATAGTGATTTTGATACTCAGTTTGAATTGAGAAATCAAATCTCACCAAATTTAAATTTAAATTTGATGAGATCACTTCAAATTGAACTTAATCACATAAATCCTTTTGTGCAAATCTTTCAAAATGCTGGACAGCAGGCACAAATTAATTCTAATTTGAGATTAAAAATTTCTTCTATTCATAGTCATGACATGAGAAATTATAATCAACCTACTGCTTCAGAAATTGCAGCTATAATTAATGATGGTGATGCAATTAACTCTGGTAGAGATATTATTCTTACTACACAACAGGGTTATTTTCAAAGAATATCAGAATTACATGGTGCTTATGATCCTTTACAGTATCCACTTCTTTTTCCAAGAGGAGAATATGGATGGAATACTAAAATTTTGCATAATACCAATTCTGATAATAATGCTAATTTAAATTCTAATAATAATGAATTAGAAGAATCTTTACCATTAAATCCTAATACTTCCCAAGCTAAAGAAAAAACTGTATCAATTAGAGAATTTGCATGTCATAGATTACAAATAAGAGGATCTAATGATATTTTACATCTTGCAGGTCGCTTATTTCAACAATATATTGTTGATCAGTATGCAAAATATGATCAAAATAACTTGAGGTGGTGTAAAGAACATCAACCACAATTAAGAGCTGAATTTTATAAAGAACTAGAAGATATCATTAATAATGATGAAGTTAATCCTTTAAATATTGGCAAAAAAGTTATTTTACCTTCATCATTTACTGGTTCAAAGCGATATATGCAACAGTTATATCAAGACGCTATGGCTACAGTAAGAGAATTTGGTAAACCAGATTTTTTTATAACTGTTACTTGCAATCCTAATTGGCCTGAAATAACCAAAGAACTTTTACATGGACAAAAATCTAATGACAGACCTGATTTAATATCAAGGGTATTTAGATTGAAACTAAAAGAAATCACTGATGATTTATATAAAAGAAGTATATTAGGTAAGAATGTAGCTCATATTCAAGTAATTGAATTTCAAAAACGAGGATTACCACATGCACATATACTCATTATACTTGCTACAGAAGACAAACCACAAACATCTGATGATTATGACAATTTAATATCTGCTGAGATTCCAAATCCAAATACACAACCTCAGCTTTATAAAATTGTTACCAAACATATGATTCATGGACCTTGTGGAATTTTGAAACCATTTTCTCCATGTATGAAAGATGGAATTTGTAGTAAACATTATCCATGTGATTTTAATAATGTAACTATTGTAAATAAAAATGGATATCCAGTTTATCGTAGAAGAAATACAGGTTATACAGTTAAAAAAAGCAGGTATAGATCTTGACAATAGATGGGTGGTTCCATATAATCCATACCTTTGTTTAAAATATAATTGTCATATTAATATAGAGATATGTTCTAGCGTTAAATCTGTAAAGTATCTCTATAAATATGTTTACAAAGGTCCTGATAGAGCTATTGTTTTAGTTGAAAATCAGAATCAAAATCGATTTGATGAGGTTCAAAATTATTTAGATGCTAGATATGTTTCTGCTTCAGAAGCAACCTGGCGTTTATTTGAATTTAAATTGCAAGAAAAATCTCATCATGTTGAAAGATTACCAGTTCATTTGGAAAAACAGCATATTGTAGTATACGATAATAATGATACTATATGTTTGCCTGAATTATTAGAAGAAAATTCAGATACCAAGTTGACAAAATTTTTGAAATTTGTTCAACTACTCCAAATGCACATAATCTTTTATATACTGATTTTTCAAACTATTTTGTTTGGAGCAATAAGCAATGGAAACCATGAAAACAAAGAGGTGATACAACTATTGCTAGAATGTTTATGGTTAATCCAAAAGATGAAGAAAGATATTGTCTTAGATTGCTTTTAACACATATTAAAGGCCCAACATCTTTTAAGGATTTAAGAACCATTAATAACATTCCTTATCCCTCTTTTAAAATGGCAGCAATCCAACTTGGCCTATTGGAAAATGATCAAAAATGTGATTTATGTCTTAGAGAAGCATCACTTTATCAGATGCCTAAACAACTAAGACAATTATTTGCAACAATTTTAATTTATTGCAGGCCAACAAATATTCTAGAACTTTGGAATACACATTTACCTGCTTTATCAGAAGATTTTGTATATAATCCAAATTCTAAACGTGTAGCTTTGGATTATAATGATCCAAACATTGTTGCACAAGTTCTTTTAGATCTTGAAAAATATTTTTTCCAAAATAGAAAATCACTTTTAGATTTTCCTGAACTTCCTACTCCTGATCCAACTTTTTTGGTACAATCTCAAGAAAGAGCAACAAATCAGTTCTTTTTTGAAGAAACAAATTATGATCAGAATGATATTGCTATTCAATTATCAAAAATAGATACTTTAAATAATGAACAGAAAGTAATATTTGATATTATTCTTAATGCTGTTTATAATAATAGAAGTCAAAAAATATTTTTTATTGATGGCACTAGTGGAACCGGCAAAACCTACTTATATAATATAATCTTAGCATTAATAAGAAGTAGAAATGATATTGCAATTGCTGTTGCTTAATCTGGTATTGCTGCATTGTTAATAGTTGGTGGTAGAACTGCACATTCTAGATTCAAGATTCCTTTAAAACTTACAGAAACTTCTACCTGTAATATTGCAAAGCAATCTGAACTAGCTATTCTAATCAATCAT
>QKWP01000681.1:208860-219047 GCA_003550325.1 Gigaspora rosea
ATTTGAACCAAGATCGGGTTCAAATGAACCAAGATCAGGTTCAATTGAACCAAGATCGGGTTCATTTGAACCAAGATCGGGTTCATTTAACCTATTTTGAGCCTTAATAAAAAAAAAAATTAAAACCACTAGCCCGCGGCAACGTCCAGGCCCTAACACTAGTAGAATTTTTAAAACACAGTAAATTTACGAGACAAATCTAATAAAGTTTATATTTACCCACTAGCAATATGATAGAAATATTTGGTTAAATATTGTAAAATCATATTTTGAAAATCATAAACAATAATTTTTAAAAATAAAGTTTATAAAAATATTAGTTTAAATCTTGAAAAATATATTTTAAAAATCATAAATAATAATTTTAAAAATAAAGCTTATACTTACTTTTTAATATTTTGACAGAAATATTTGTTTAAATATTATAAAGCACATATTTTAAAAATTATAAATAATATTTAAAAAATTAAAGTCTATAATTACGGCCTAATAATTTAATAGAAATATTTTTTAAATATTATAAAATCTATATTTGAAAATCACAAATAATAACTTTAAAAAAATAAAGCTTATACTTACAATCTAATAATTTGATGAAAATATTTGTTTAAATATTGTAAAATACATGTTTGACGATCATAAATAATAATTTTAAAAAATAAACTTATATTTACTTGCTGATAAATTAATAGAAGTACAAATTAAATATTTATTAGATACATATATTAAAAAAGCATAAAATAATAATTTTAAAACTGTGATTATTATATTTATTAGCTAATAATTTTGCAAAATTATTTTTAAAATATTTTTACTGCATATTTTAAAATTATAATTTATTTACCAACCAGAGTGAGATTAGATTAACCAATAAATTTGCAATATTGTGTGTGACAATTTTCTTATATTATTTTGTTAGATCTACTGTGCAGCATTTCGCACAGTATCAAATATGATCTGATTTTTTATATAATAAAAATTGAATCATTAATATTGACACATGATTTCATAAATAATATCCTCCATAGTGCTAGATGCAGTGCTATAAAGCAGACATTTTTTTTAAGCATAAAAATTTCATCTGGGTGGTTAATAAAGTTTTTTGCGAATGAAATTTAAAACTTAAGTTACCAACTAACAATTTTGCAAAAGAAAATATTTTTTATAAAGTTATAATTAGCAAAATATTAAAATCAGTGAAATTCTAGTAACAATATACTTACAATCTAATAAAAAAAATATGCATCATAAATTTATAAATAATATTATTTAAACAAGTAACAATTTAGAGACAAATATAATTAAGTATATACTAATATTATAATAATTAGAAATATTTGGTAAAATATACATTTTGAAAACAATAAATAATTATTTTAAAAATAAAGATTATACTTACCTTCTAAAAATTTGATTGAAAATTTATTTAAATATTATAAAATATATATTTTGAAAATTATAATTAATAATTTTAAATATAAAGTTTAAAAATAGAAACATTTGGTTAAATATTGTAAAATACATGCTTGAAATTACCTTACAATATTCCAATTGAGCTAATTTAGACAAAACTATATTTATATACAAATCATCTTTTAGATTCATTAGTTTTTTCAATATACTGTTGAGTCAAAGATGATTTATATATGAATATGAATTGGTATTTTGGTCCATTTTGTCTGAATTAACTTAATTAGAAAATGTTGTAAGGTGATTTCAAGGCAAAGACCCATATATTTTAAAAATCATAAATTCTAATTTTAAAAATAAAGATTATACTTACTCACTAATAATTTAATAAAAATATTTGATTAAATATTTGTAAAATACATATTGTAAAAATTATAAATAATATTTTAAAAAATAAAAGTTATACTTACTCTCTAATAATGTGATTAAATATTTAGTTAAGTATATTATATATATATTTAAAATTATAAATAATAATTTTAAAAATAAAGTTTATATTTACTGGCTAAGAAACATGTTAAAATATTTATTAGACACATAGTTGTCAAATAATGATTTTTAAAAATTTGTAATTCTTATATTTACCAGCTAATAGTTTTGTTTAATATGAATTGTTAAATATAAAAATGGATAATTTAAAAGTATCGAATAGAAAGTTTATAAATAATTATAATAAATCCCAATTCATACCAACTATAAAAAAATATAGATTGTAGAATAATTAATATATAATTTAAAAATAAAGTGAAATTTTAGAAATATGTACTTACTCACTAATAATTCAATAAAAAATGTATATAAATATAAGATTAAAATAGAATCTATCAGGGTTGGGGCCCCATAGTCTAGTGGTCTAGATGCTCAATCCTCACAGCCAGGATCATTGGTTCAAATCCTACTAGAAGCAATTTCTAGGAAAATTGGGATGCAAGGCCCTGTGAAAGTTCATGTGAAGTATGAGTCTGGTTTAGGAATTTCTGAAAGGAGATCTATTGTGAAGGGTTGGCCTATAGATGACGGTCCAGTTACATGAAGTTTGCGCAAGTAATTCCTTGGTGGGCAAGAACAAGGTAGCACCAACAACCCTAAGACAGTCTTGGAAATCTTGATTGTGAGGGTAACACAACTATAACACAAACCTGAGTGGTGAAAAAAGTGGCGAACTCAAAGGGATCTGTGGTAAAGAATTGGTCTGAATTAAATAAGGAACACCTTTGGCACCGGTACCAAACCTAAATTAGAAGAAAGCTACGACTATAGAGATAGATTTGTGAATTGGGGATATGAACAAAATGACGTAATACCTGGTAGGAAGTACAATGTACGAAATAAAGCTTCTTGGCCTAACCAATGGTAGAACACTAACTGCTCTATAATAAGTTGGAAGTAGTACAGAAATGTATTATAAAATCTAGTTGGGAGTAGCTATATCATATAGGAGGAGTGAGAGCTAGCTTGCCGAAGATAGGAGTGGTTCTTACTTGGGCCAGTTATGCAACATAGCTGGTACTCATCTACCTTTAGGGGAAGTATTCATTAACCAATCCAGATAGCATATCTGCAGTAATATTCGATAAATTACTGAGAGTAGTGGGTAAAGTATAGCTTCACTCCACCATTAGACGAAGGTAGTGACTTGAAATACGGGCTAGGTTACAGCAGCATTTAAAGATGGCTTGAAATATGAACCTGGTAGCTGCAGCACTACAGGTACTACTGTGGGTAATCTCAGAACACCAAGGTTTAGAAAGTAATTGTGAAGTTACAATCATCTGGGCAAGGCCTCTGCACCTACTTGGAAATATAGGATCAGCAATATGAGTAAAGTGGAGAATATAGTAAATAGCTGAGTGACAAAATAGGGAGTAGTCCAAAAATTTAGGTTGTACAGAAGATAGGATATAGAAAGCTTTGGTAGGTTTAGGTAACAGATAGTCAAAAATGTCTGAGTCTGTAATACTTAAATATAGTACTATATAACATTGTATTACATAATATATACAAATATATACTCAATAAAAAGTCTTTTAAGGAGTGTGGCGACTTAGAGAAGTTGGTAAATTGTCCCCAAGTGGCAGGTCTAGGGTTCAAATCCTACTGGTGATGCTTTGGAAAAATAGACCTGTGTTATAGTAACTGTTTGCTGTCGATCGTTGGGTATATCACCTGTAGTCCTTGGTTACTATCTCGAATAGAAGCTTTTAGGCAAAGTGTATTGGGTGACACAGACAAATCCAAGAACTGGGAAATGGAAACCCATTTGGAAAGTCCCGAGTAAGGAGGTAGCAATATTCTTTGACAGTGCTACCAGAACCGGAATATCGGAAACTAGAGCTAGAGAACTGGACAATATGACCTTCGGAGAGAGGGTCCACCAACATGGCCGCCGGAGTCGTACCGGAAGAAAAGGTCCTATGTTCCAGAATTAAGTACCAGGGGAAGAAAAACCATAGTAGCACCTAATGCTGAGTAGATCAACCTTCTGGGCCAATTGGATTGGAAGTTTAGGGTATCTGGGGATGGACTGGTAGAAAAGTAATGGTAAGTACCAGGGTCAGTGTGTACCTTACAAGGGCAGAAGTAAGTAACGCAAGTTACCGAAGAGTAGTAATACCTGTGTAGGACAGGGAATGCTCTACCAAGTATACTGCGAGGATAAACTAGTCCTAAGGGGATGTAGTTAGCATCTGAACTGTCTTTGGCTGACTAATGTATTGGAGGGCTGTACCGGTGATACAAGTAGGATTGACATGTGAAGCTTGAACCAGAGAGTTTAAAAATGGAGGGTATAATGATCATTTTCGTATATAGATATGTGGTAATTTTTTTGTGTAATGCATGTGGAAAATCGTAGAAAATTGAAGATCTAGAATTTTATGATAATCGATACTTTTTTTTTTTGATCTTTTATATGGCACACATTTTATTTATTACAATGTATTAAAAATAGAATATCAATTACCCGCTTTAGAATATAACGAAAGTGGTCCGACATTTCCACATGATATTACACGATGTCTTATATTTCTGGTATATTCAGAAAAACGACTCCTAAAGAAGTGAGAAATATTATTGCTACAATAATAATGCAAGAATAATAATAAAGCTGCGACACTATATATATTTTAGCTTAAGAATTTACAAAAAGTTTGCAAACACCCAAAAATTATTAAATTTTTATGAAGTAACTCGAGGTTAGCAATAATAGTTGAATCTTTCGTGTTTACTTTATATATTAAGTAAATAATTTTTAAAAATTTATTCATAATAGATCAGAGATTTTATAATATGGTTTTGCAATGGCAAATAATGGAGACTTACGTGAATATTTAAGATAAATTTTTCAAAGCTTGTACGGATTAATAAATTACGAATGGCCCATGAATTTTTAGACAGCCTCAAATTCCTATATAAAATAGTATTATCTTGTAAGTGTTCGTCTATTTGATTATATTGCCACATGATGACGAAAAGTTATATACTATATCTGATATCTTGATTTTTTTTAATAATGATTTTAATGCTCTAAATTATTTTATTTAAACACTTCAAAAATATTCTAGTTGATGACGGAAATTATTGATTGCAGAATTTGGCTTATCCAAAGAGGAGACATCTAAGACTTCGAACATTGGCCCTCAATATTTCAAAAGCGAATCATTAAACGTAGCAAAAAATCTGATATATTCTTTGGGAAATTTCAAATAACAGACTATCATTCTAATCGTTTGAAAAAAGTCCTTTATTGTATTATTTTTCATGCATTCAAAGAAAAAAGAGAGATACCTATAGAGTGTACATATTCAACTTTACAAAAGATATTGGAATTATAGTCCTAACCAGCGTCCTGAACTTAAGAAATTTCAAAAAAGCTTATGGTATATCGGACAAAGAAAATTTGGTATGTGTAATAAACTGCAAGTTAATAATAAATTCATTCTGAATCATTGAAATTTAATATCATTTGTCATATAGACATATTTTATATAAAAATTTCTACCATTTATTATTTAGGTACTATGCCTAAAATCTCAAATTCAGATATTCTATTATCAACTAATTCAAATAATAACTATAAGAAGATATTAGAACAACCTCTTAAATTCATAGACGATTTAATTATGGATTACTTTTTGAACACAGAAGCAACCTCGATCACGTGGTTTGAAAAATCGGGAATTATTACTTAGAATCACACTTTGATCCTAATAGAACTTCACATTTATGCTATGAAATGTCAAAAAGACGAAAATTTGAAAGAAAAATTTTATAAACAGTTTTCATATAATTTATTAAAAAGATCAAATAATGTTAATAAAGGAGAAGCTGGCAAATAAAAACGATGTTTAAAAAAAACTGTTATAACAATGCACATTACCCTTAGTGATAATAATGTTCAACACAATATGTTCCACCTGTATCCTCCATCTCTGCTGATTCTTAATAATAAATAAATGCCTTCTGTTTATCCTCTTCAACCCCGATTCCTAGTGGTAACAATATCAAACTTCTTTTGTTTCACTAACGTGTCCCATCACTGTTATTTTAATAATAAATGCCTTCATTTCAAAGCATGAATGATGCATAATAAGTCTCATCTTTAAAGATTTTTGATAGTAAACAAATGCCTTATGTTCATCTTTTCAACACCAATTCAATATTTATAATGGTTACCTATGAATGAAGTATCATTAGCAAAAAAAAATAGACCGATATATATCGATTACTAACCAGTAATTATATATTGATACTAATCACCTCTGCTGATTACTAATGATCATGATAATAATCGATATATAGCGAATTCGTTAATCATCGATAATGCTAGTTATCAATACTAATCACCCCTGCTGATTACTAACGACCATGATAGTGATCGATATATAGCGAATTCGTTAATCATCGATAATGCTAGTTATCAATACTAATCACCCCTGCTGATTACTAACGACCATGATAGTGATCGATATATAGCGAATTCGTTAATCATCGATAATGCTAGTTATCAATACTAATCACCCCTGCTGATTACTAACGACCATGATAGTGATCGATATATAGCGAATTCGTTAATCATCGATAATGCTAGTTATCAATACTAATCACCCCTGCTGATTACTAACGACCATGATAGTGATCGATATATAGCGAATTCGTTAATCATCGATAATGCTAGTTATCAATACTAATCACCCCTGCTGATTACTAACGACCATGATAGTGATCGATATATAGCGAATTCGTTAATCATCGATAATGCTAGTTATCAATACTAATCACCCCTGCTGATTACTAACGACCATGATAGTGATCGATATATAGCGAATTCGTTAATCATCGATAATGCTAGTTATCAATACTAATCACCCCTGCTGATTACTAACGACCATGATAGTGATCGATATATAGCGAATTCGTTAATCATCGATAATGCTAGTTATCAATACTAATCACCCCTGCTGATTACTAACGACCATGATAGTGATCGATATATAGCGAATTCGTTAATCATCGATAATGCTAGTTATCAATACTAATCACCCCTGCTGATTACTAACGACCATGATAGTGATCGATATATAGCGAATTCGTTAATCATCGATAATGCTAGTTATCAATACTAATCACCCCTGCTGATTACTAACGACCATGATAGTGATCGATATATAGCGAATTCGTTAATCATCGATAATGCTAGTTATCAATACTAATCACCCCTGCTGATTACTAACGACCATGATAGTGATCGATATATAGCGAATTCGTTAATCATCGATAATGCTAGTTATCAATACTAATCACCCCTGCTGATTACTAACGACCATGATAGTGATCGATATATAGCGAATTCGTTAATCATCGATAATGCTAGTTATCAATACTAATCACCCCTGCTGATTACTAACGACCATGATAGTGATCGATATATAGCGAATTCGTTAATCATCGATAATGCTAGTTATCAATACTAATCACCCCTGCTGATTACTAACGACCATGATAGTGATCGATATATAGCGAATTCGTTAATCATCGATAATGCTAGTTATCAATACTAATCACCCCTGCTGATTACTAACGACCATGATAGTGATCGATATATAGCGAATTCGTTAATCATCGATAATGCTAGTTATCAATACTAATCACCCCTGCTGATTACTAACGACCATGATAGTGATCGATATATAGCGAATTCGTTAATCATCGATAATGCTAGTTATCAATACTAATCACCCCTGCTGATTACTAACGACCATGATAGTGATCGATATATAGCGAATTCGTTAATCATCGATAATGCTAGTTATCAATACTAATCACCCCTGCTGATTACTAACGACCATGATAGTGATCGATATATAGCGAATTCGTTAATCATCGATAATGCTAGTTATCAATACTAATCACCCCTGCTGATTACTAACGACCATGATAGTGATCGATATATAGCGAATTCGTTAATCATCGATAATGCTAGTTATCAATACTAATCACCCCTGCTGATTACTAACGACCATGATAGTGATCGATATATAGCGAATTCGTTAATCATCGATAATGCTAGTTATCAATACTAATCACCCCTGCTGATTACTAACGACCATGATAGTGATCGATATATAGCGAATTCGTTAATCATCGATAATGCTAGTTATCAATACTAATCACCCCTGCTGATTACTAACGACCATGATAGTGATCGATATATAGCGAATTCGTTAATCATCGATAATGCTAGTTATCAATACTAATCACCCCTGCTGATTACTAACGACCATGATAGTGATCGATATATAGCGAATTCGTTAATCATCGATAATGCTAGTTATCAATACTAATCACCCCTGCTGATTACTAACGACCATGATAGTGATCGATATATAGCGAATTCGTTAATCATCGATAATGCTAGTTATCAATACTAATCACCCCTGCTGATTACTAACGACCATGATAGTGATCGATATATAGCGAATTCGTTAATCATCGATAATGCTAGTTATCAATACTAATCACCCCTGCTGATTACTAACGACCATGATAGTGATCGATATATAGCGAATTCGTTAATCATCGATAATGCTAGTTATCAATACTAATCACCCCTGCTGATTACTAACGACCATGATAGTGATCGATATATAGCGAATTCGTTAATCATCGATAATGCTAGTTATCAATACTAATCACCCCTGCTGATTACTAACGACCATGATAGTGATCGATATATAGCGAATTCGTTAATCATCGATAATGCTAGTTATCAATACTAATCACCCCTGCTGATTACTAACGACCATGATAGTGATCGATATATAGCGAATTCGTTAATCATCGATAATGCTAGTTATCAATACTAATCACCCCTGCTGATTACTAACGACCATGATAGTGATCGATATATAGCGAATTCGTTAATCATCGATAATGCTAGTTATCAATACTAATCACCCCTGCTGATTACTAACGACCATGATAGTGATCGATATATAGCGAATTCGTTAATCATCGATAATGCTAGTTATCAATACTAATCACCCCTGCTGATTACTAACGACCATGATAGTGATCGATATATAGCGAATTCGTTAATCATCGATAATGCTAGTTATCAATACTAATCACCCCTGCTGATTACTAACGACCATGATAGTGATCGATATATAGCGAATTCGTTAATCATCGATAATGCTAGTTATCAATACTAATCACCCCTGCTGATTACTAACGACCATGATAGTGATCGATATATAGCGAATTCGTTAATCATCGATAATGCTAGTTATCAATACTAATCACCCCTGCTGATTACTAACGACCATGATAGTGATCGATATATAGCGAATTCGTTAATCATCGATAATGCTAGTTATCAATACTAATCACCCCTGCTGATTACTAACGACCATGATAGTGATCGATATATAGCGAATTCGTTAATCATCGATAATGCTAGTTATCAATACTAATCACCCCTGCTGATTACTAACGACCATGATAGTGATCGATATATAGCGAATTCGTTAATCATCGATAATGCTAGTTATCAATACTAATCACCCCTGCTGATTACTAACGACCATGATAGTGATCGATATATAGCGAATTCGTTAATCATCGATAATGCTAGTTATCAATACTAATCACCCCTGCTGATTACTAACGACCATGATAGTGATCGATATATAGCGAATTCGTTAATCATCGATAATGCTAGTTATCAATACTAATCACCCCTGCTGATTACTAACGACCATGATAGTGATCGATATATAGCGAATTCGTTAATCATCGATAATGCTAGTTATCAATACTAATCACCCCTGCTGATTACTAACGACCATGATAGTGATCGATATATAGCGAATTCGTTAATCATCGATAATGCTAGTTATCAATACTAATCATCCTGCCGATTACTAACGATCATGATAGTGATCAATATACTGTATAGCGAATTCTATGATATATATCGATACCCATCATCCCTGCTGATTTCTATCGATAATAATAATAATCGATATATATTGATATTAATTGATATTAATCGATATATATATGATATCAATTAATAATTATTATATTCACATAATCATGCTTTTTGAACATTTTATAGGTTTTCGCAAGTTTTCGCAATTTAATTATAAATTTTTATTTATTTATTATTATTATATTATTTTAATTTATTAAATATACAATATTCACAAGTTTTC
>QKWP01000681.1:223536-239888 GCA_003550325.1 Gigaspora rosea
TATATTGTTTCAAGTAATTACGATTATAATCGATTTATAGATATATAACAATTTAATATAAAAATGATATATATCGATTTATAGATATATAACAATTTAATATAAAAAAATGATATATATTAATTATAGATATATATCAATTTTTATCCAATTTAATTGATATATAACAATATTATGATATATATCGATTATAGATATATATCGATTTTTATCCAATAATCGATATATAACGATATTTTAATCGATATATAACGATATTATATAATCGATATAAAATGATTAAGTGCTATGTATTGATCAATATCTATGTATAAAATTTTCTGATGATTTATAAAGTTATTTCAGAGGTTTTACTTAGCAAAAAGCCTCAAGTATTATATTGGATTCATTATACGAAATAGTAATCATAAAAAAACAGAAAGAAGACAATTACCTTATCAAAGCATTTGGATTTTATAAAATGAGTCAAAATATTGTGTCTCTTGGTGCTCTCATTTCATATATTTATGAACATACATATATACGTGCCATAAGGCAGATTTGAAATTAATACCACGGCAAAATTCAGTTGGTTTTTTTACAAATATGGGAATATCATTGGGTAAGCTATTTATTCTAGAAGTCCAATAGAATAAGTTAAAACCCAGAAATTTCAAGGGAACTTTCAGGGTAACCAAAAAATTTCGGGTTAACCCAGAAAAGTTTTACTGCATATACAAGTATATTTTTTTAAAATGAAATTGCTTCTAGAAATTTCCCTAGTATAAATAGAGGTTTTAATTTACATGCCACGAAATATTGGCAAGGGTTAGTCGTGACCTTAAAAATTTTTATCAGGTGTGTATTTTTTGTAACATATGATTTTCTCTTGTACCATGAAAATCATATAAAAAATAATTAACATACCCTCTATCTTTAAATAGGCAATCCCCTAGTTGGGTTGTAGGTATGGCAACTAGTGTAGAACCTTCGAGCGGAATACTTCAATTAGACAACCAAAAGTTGTAGTACCCACATTCAATGTAACTCAATTGTGGGTGTCCAAAGAGGCACCCTTGATCCACAGGCTTGATTAAATAAACTCTCACCCAGAGCAGGAACTTTGACATATAAAAAAAAATAATAAAAAATAAAATAAAAGTCTTCTAGGCATAACCTCACCTTAAAAAAAAAAAATAGAATCCATTAAAAATTTTCAAAAGTTTAGAAAGAAATATAATAAAGTTTATACCTTTGCTAATAATTCAATAAAAAAAATAATATTATATAATTATGAATAATATATTTAAAATCATTAAATAAAAAATTTAAACCAAATATAATAAAGCTTATAATTACTTGCTAATAAATAATAGAACCATTTTTTAAATATTTGTTAGATGCACATTTAAAAATCATTAATAATAATTTGAAAAACAAATATAATGAAGTTTATACTTACTTACTGACAATTAAATAATAAATGTATAAGGTTATAAATAGTATTTATTAAAAATTTTATCAAAAATTTAAAACCAAATATATACTTACAAGCTAGTAAATTAATAAAAAAATTCTGATTATAAAGTTATGAGAGCATGTAATATAATTTAAAATCAAATAAAATCATATAATAAAGCTTTTGCATACAAGCTAAAAATTTGACAAGAGAAAATATATTAAATAAAGAAATAATTTATTCATTACCCAGATGAATTATTCACCCCCTCCTCAAATAAAAATAAAATCCTAGTTATATTAGAGTTAGGGTTAGAGTTAGACATTACACTGACATTTTGCTTAATCATTGCAATGCACCTTTAAACAAAATAATAATTTATCCTCTTGATAACGATGGAAATATTAAAGCGCTAATCAAATTCTATATAAGAAACAGCTTTGGTGTATATAAATGTTAAAGTTGGATGATAATATTAGAAAGAAAGTAGAAAAATATGTTACATTGGTACAGCATGAATATTAATTGTTAATAATATTTATAAATTACTTCGAATGTAGAATTAATCAAAACCCTAGGTTATCATCCAATCCTACGAACTGGCTAATAAAAATTTTCTAGCTTTGAAGGCTACTTAAAAAAAAAAATTGTTTAACTTTATTCGCTTCTTTCAAATGACTAATGATGATATTAATGATATTCTGAGTCCATATCATTAAATTCTTGAAAAAAAAACTCTGAGATGATGTGCTCAAAGGATTTCTTACACCAAATCGGTGAATATCTTCAATAATACTTCCGCCTTAAGTGATTTAACACCTAAGTTACTATCACGAGTAACAAAGCTATTATCAACTGTTATTAACAAAATGCATGCAGCTGAAATTGCATTATGAGTTGATAAAAAAGCTAAAGCATATTGTAATAAATAATCTGTAAGAGTTAAATCGCTCCTTCGTGATCCAGAGACGGTTCCACTAGAGAATTATTTGGAATTTATGTAATCAGCAAGCAAACACTGTTAATTATAAAGGTTAATAGACTGATGAAATTTTTGTCATGTAAAAGATTCAAGATATGCAATTCGTGGCTATTCTGGCTGCGGCCCACAATTTGAGCAATCAGAAATAAAAATGGGTTGTCTCAACTTTCCATATCAGAATATAAAACATTCCAAATACAAAAAAAAAATTTTTTAGTGCTAGCATAGTGTACGCAGAGGAGAACAGAAGGCCAATCTAGACTATCAAAAACAAAATCTGGTGCAACTACAAGATGGCTCCGGATATGTAAAGCCACATGTTAACAATGAAATACAGAAACAACTTTAGTCGCAACAAATCTGATAATCTGATAGAGATGAGTCATACATACTCATACCCAAAGAAATTACCCAACCCAACATATTAAAATATTATAAACTCTAGTTGTCAATATTAATCAAACTCAACACCATCATAGGCATATAACAATCAGACCTCACTGAACAAACCAACATCTTTAGAAGACGTTTGGTCTTCATATCATATGCGAAAAAAAGGCATATGAGCCTAAACAGCCTTAGCATCACCAAAAAAAAAGAAAGGCAAAGGAACAAATGATAGAATATAAACACTGGAAGACACGTGATTCTATTATTTCCTTATTTGCATTTCTTCACTTGCATTCTTCACTCATAGCCAGCTAGCTTCAGCAAAGGGAGGAAACCTACCGGCTACAATAATTTTCATAGTGACTCCCAGTGCTATTACGATTGCTTTTTCTTGGGATGTCTTTGCTGTTCTGGCCAACTCAGTTAGTTGCTTGCTTCTCTAGCACATTTCTGCTATTTCAATAAAAATCACCTCCAGGCTAAATTATTTGCTGGTATAGTCCAAACAAATATAAAATGTTATGTAATGTGAATGCTTTTCGTGCGAAGTGATAGGATCACATGATCAAAAAAAGAGCAAGCACATGACCTATCACTAACATAATGCCATCACAGTTAAGGCTAAAAGCATGTGAAAATCAGAAAATGACGCAAAGAAGATCAAAGACAAATAAGGCACTACAATTGGAATAGCAGGTATGTATAAAAGTTAAGTACGACGAATTAACGTCCGCAAGTGCATGAACAGAAAATTTATATGACCTACCCAATCTACCTGAGATGAAGACACATGATTCTATCATTTCCTCACTTGCATTTTTTCGCTTGCATTCTTCACCCACAGCTGGCTCGCTTTGGTGAAGTGCGAAAACCCACCAGCTACAATAATTCCATGGTGACTCCCAGTGCAATTAGAATTGCTTTTTCTTAGAATGTCTTTGCCGTTCTGCCAACACAGCAGTTGCTTGCTTCTCTTGCACATTTCTGCTATTTCAATAAAAATTACCTTAGCCTAAATTATTTGCCGGCATAGTCCAAACAAACATAAAATGTCATGTAAGCGAATGCTTTTCATACTTTTAAAATACAATTATTTATACAATTATATTGTATACAGTACCATGCGTGTAGATCATACTTTTAAAATATTATTTATATAATTATATTGCAAGCATATAGATCATACTTTTAAAAAAAATCTTGATATACCTGGCGGGTACTATACTGTGTTTGAGTAAGTACAAGCAAATTGAGTAAGTATGAGGTAATTATATTATAATATTTTTAGGCATAAGAAAATCAGAGAGCTAATTTTGGTTTTTTTTGAACCCAACATTTGTTCTGGTTAAATTGATTCCTGAGATAGAACAATTGGCCTTTTGAGACTAGTGATGTGCTGCGTACAGTACTATATGTACTGTACTGTATATACTGTATGTACTGTACACTAAAATTTTTGCTGATCACTTGTACTAGCCAATCAGATGCCAGAAAATAACTATATGTACAGTACATACTGTACATACTATACGTACTGTACGCTAAAATTTTCAGGTATTATAAAAATGGCACCTCACTAGTTGAGATGACAGCCACCTGTTAGGACACAGTCACATACGTAGTTAGAAAGCTTGTCAAGACAATAACATTTTAACTACAAATATTTAAGGTAAGTACAAAAGCACATATTAAAATAAAAATAAATGATCATATTCAAATTTAGTCTATTTGAATAATAATTATTATTATTTAAATAAGTTATATTTATTCGAATAAGTTTTACTTATTTGAATAAGTTACACTTATTTGAATAAGTTACACTTATTTGAATAGGGTTTGGGTCAAAATTCCTACAAACAAAATCCCGACAGGTCATAATCCCAACAAAAAAATCCTGACAACCAAAAATCCTGACAATTAAAAAAGTTTTTCTTGAGCAACTTTACTATAAAATCAACTAAACCAAACCTTAGCCCAGGTGCTCACCCTAACCCTAACCTAGACACTCACCTAACTCTAACTCTAACTTAAATAAATTTAATGATTTTTTGTTGTCAGGATTGTCAGGATTTTTATTGTCAAGATTTTTTTGACAGGATTATGACCTGTTGGGATTCTGTTTGTCAGGATTTTGACCTGCTCTCTTTGAATAAATATAACTTATTCGAATAAAGTTTTTTATTCATATTATTTGCCGAATAATTATTCGAAACATTTTAAAACTGTTATTCGAATATTTGCTGAATGCGACTATTATTCGAATAACAAATATGAATAAGAGGCTCTATAGCTAATCAGTTTAGATTTAAAATTTGGCCTATACTACACGGATCTGCTCACCTATACCATACTGATCTGCTATAATCAACTTATGACGTTTTAGTATATGTAAAAATGTTGACTCCTTCCAAAATGAATAAATGAAAACCATTACTAGCTCTATATGTTGACGAAGTCATGCTAGGGTTATTATCGCAAGGATAACCTGATTTGTGGCTTATATGAAATTGAGGCTTATATAAAAAAGATAATAACATATAATCGTATGCAATGGAGATTGAAGATGCATGTGATAGAGATTGTAGGTATGTATGCCTTATGTATGCATATAGCAGAGATTATAAAATACATGTAGAAGAAAATGGTGAATCTTAGTGCTTTCTTACTTCGCTTGTCTTGTCACTTGTACTCTTCAATACCCGATAAGATTCTGGCTCCTATCTCCCCCACCTCTCTCATTCATTGCACCTAGCACCCTGCCTGTTATCATGTGTAATGAGTCGAATGCGCCATACCATAAAGTGGTCCAAACTCGCTATTTTTATATTGACATTATCATGTGTATTGAGTTGAATGTGCTGCACCATAGCATGGGCTCAAACTCACTAAAAAAATTTTTTGAGGTATGTAAGAAAAAGATGCACTACACCTTAGTGTTGGCGATTCTTAATTATGCTTTGTCACATGACATATTCACGTGCACTCATAGAGTTAATATAAGCATAGTATGTAATAGCAGAAGACACATAAAGTTGTTATGAGCACAGTATGTAAAAGCAGAAGAGAAGTGATAAAATGAAGTACTACTCCCATCACGTATCTTCATAATATCTAATAAAGACAGTGTTTAACATAAAATCAGAGCGAGAATAATTCTACTAAAAAAGGATTCTGCAAAATTAGAATAGAAAACCATTAATTAAACTATCCCTCACACATCATATTGGTATATAGTAATTGTGAATAAATGAAAATTATTATTCCAACCAAAAAGGATTTTTAAAAATTAATGTAGTGCATCACTTTCACATTTCATATGATCGTACTGGTGTTATGAATCATTTTAGCGCTTAAGAGAAATCATTTAAAGTTTGTGCAATAGCCATTTGCCTTGATATAGAAACTGTTACTATACAATTACCATATATCTATTAGTTTCAAAGCTGATCAATCTATAAATTAGAAAACATTGATTTCTATATAGGAAAAATTCTATTACACAAAGCAAACAATTGTAAAAAAATACTCATTATAGCACAGAGCTCTATGATTAGTGTGTGAGTAGAATAGCGAGATTAGAAGAGATGCACATAACTAGTGATGGCAATTTAATCGGCCAAAGAAAATTTAATTGGCCATCGGCCAATATATAATTATTTGGCCAAAATAGCCAAAATTTTGCGACCAAAGTTGAATGTCAATTGGCCAGGCCAATAAAAATTATTTGGCCGATATGGCCGTTGGCCAATGGCCAAATGGCCAAACGGCCAAGTGGCCAAATTTCTCTGTATAGTAATAAAAAAGAAATGTATATAAAAATACTGTATTATATTCATACTAATGTTAATATATATTACATATACGTACTGGTTTTGTTTAAAGCCACACTATTAACTATAAGAACCAATATTCTTGAATTGTATTTATTGTATATTACCTTCCCAAAAAAAGTTAATTAACACTATAGTTATCTATTTTCATGTGCTATTACTAAAGTTGCGATAAAGAAATTGACGAACTATTGGAATTAATAAAACTTATAGAACGGATCGATATTTAACTATACGTGAAAGAATAATTAAATCTAACGATTCTTTTCAAGTTCTTTTTTAATTATAATAGTTTGCTTGAAAGTTCGTTTTGAAAGCATATTAATATATAAGATAACTTAAGTAATAATTGTTAAGCTATATAAAAAAAAATCTAGCGAAAGTTAATAAATTATATAAAAAATAATTTAAGTGAAGGTTTAATAACTTATATAAAAATAATTTAAGTGAAAGTTTAATAAACTATATAAAAATAATTTAAGCGAAGGTTTAAAAAGTTATATAAAAGTATAATTTGAACAAAGGTTTAATAAGTAATTTGAGCAAAGGTTTAATAAACAAAGGTTTAGTAAGTTATATAGAAAAATTACTTAAGTGAAGATTTAACCAATCAAATTACTAGTTTTATTTGGCCGTTTCGGCCAAAAATGAAATTTACATTTTTGGCCTTTTGGCCTCGGCCAATGGCCGCGGCCATTGGCCGGCCAAATAACCAAGTGTCATCACTGCACACAACCGCTCAAAATATTTTTTTTATTAGTCGAACAGAATGTCTTTATATAACAATTTGTATTCTATTTATTTTTTTGATTACTAAACTTATCATATAATAAAATCAAAAGATCTAACGTAAGTTAGTATCCCTAACCTGTTTTGGTAAATTCATATGCGTAGCCAACTTACCAATTTTCCATTGAACAAAAACATTTATATTACTGATTATTAGGGCTGTTAATCAGTCCAGTCCGGCCTTCAGTCTGTCCTGGGACCAGGCTGGTCCAGTCCTTTTTAGGACGGAGTAAAAGAACAATCAGTCCTAATAGTAAATATCAAATAAATTAAATATTATCATAATATACGCATTTTGAAACAACTATAAAATATTGTTTTTTGATTAAAATTCAATCACAACCCCTTATTTGTTAAACAATATTAAACCACGTTTAATATATAATGAGAACAGGCTGAGAAATTTATTAATAACAGCAATGGCATGATCAGTTGATTTACAATTTGCACTGTATTTGTGCGAAATAACGCCTATAAACATTATTTTGGAACACGAGTTTGAAACAAGCTAATGATTAATATAGCTGAGGATTTTTAATAATATGCATTCAACTAAATTAACTATTAGCTTGCCTCAAACTCGTGTTTCAAACAATGCCTACATGCAAATACAATATTATTTAGCTATTATGTCTACTAGTGTTCCATGTGACAACTATTTAGTTTAGCTGGATTAACAGTTACTAAATCACGAAATTCACTTGATAATGAAACAGTTTGGGCTGTTTTGAGTTTAAAATCTTAGTTTACTTAAGACTTACCATTCTAAATTTTAATTTTACAAAATTTTTTTTCTTGCTAGCAGGCTTTTTTTTATATATATATAATTTTATGGTGCTTATAAAATACATATGAAACTTTTATACTATTACATTTTATTAATTAAAATTTGTTTGATTTTAACTTAGAAATAGCCAATACTAGTAGTATATTTTTTATATTTTTTTTATTAAATATATGGGGCTGTTGCAATAGAAAGGACTGATACTGCCCAAAAATGAAAATTAGGTTTTTGTTATATTCGGATAAATTTTGTCACGTACTACATTTTTCAATTATAAGTGAAAATTAATTTGCATAATAAAAAATTGAGATATTTAAAAAAAATTTCTTGTGAGTTTTGTACATCACGGAATTACCTGATATAATGGACTAATCAAATCACGAAAATTTTGATTAACCCAGATCAGTTAGAACAAAACAAACGTGATTTTTCAAAATCATATATAAACCAGTATCGGCCCTTTCTACTACAACGGCCCTATATAATATTTATAAATTTTTACTAAAGTGCGTGACACCTAAAGACTAAAATAATTTCAAAAATTAATAGCTCTTGATACATAAAAGATATGAAAAAAGAAAGCTACTAAATTGAGCCAAGTTAATTTGTTACAACTTAGCGACTTTATTTTTAAAATAATTATTATATATTTTGATTTATATCACTTTAAAGATGCTTAATTTTTATATGATGCATCAAAAAATTAATAAAAAAATAGGACAAAGTCTCATGGTTTGGCCTCTTGCTATTGGCTAATTTGTTATTTTAATTAAAAATTTTTTTTGAAAAAATATTTTGACCAATCAGAATACAAGAAATCAAAAAAATAGTAAATTTCAATATAAAATTTTTTAATATAGGACAAGTTACATGTTTTAGTTTTTAGATATCATGAACTATAACAATATTATATTAATAAGTAGCTGCGTGATATTGTTATGCAAAACCAGGAACGTGAGTATATCTATGAACAGCATTGTATCTAGAAATATATATTAATCTACATCATAATATCTAGTATTGTAAGCTCACTAAAGGATTATTAAAATCTGGCTTAAATATACATACTATTGCTATAGTTGAATTTTTTTTATTTTATTTTTTTTATTTTTTATTTTTTTTTTTAAGAGCGAACTAGCCTAAAAAAGAAACAAATACTCAAGTTTTTTGCAAAATGATAATTAAATATATATATAGAAGGACATATATGGAAATTGGAAGAACTATATAGTAATAAGAAAGTTCTATATATGGTAATAACGTAAGTTAAGTATGGAGAAACAAATTAGGAAAGGGATGAAAGATAAAATTAGTAACAAGGTAGGATAATTATAAGGCAGTGGTAGTATAAGGAAATCCTGTAATTTTTGGGCGTAGAAATATTATTATAGTAACATAAGGACAGTGTCATTAATCACCTGATTATTTTTATCAGAGGCTTACCCCCTCCCTCTTTCTCAATATATAAATAGTCAGGTTCTTATATATAATTTCAACTTTTTTTACCCCCCTCCCCCCCTAAAAAATCACCTAATTTTTGTTACTCCCCTAATAACTGACCGCCATCCCTAGTAATAACAAAGGGTGAGTATAGAGAAACAAATCAGGAAAGGGCGAATAATAAAAATAAAGGATGATCGAAGGTACGATCAATTTAATAATATCATAATCATAAGGCAGAAGTAGAATAAGTTAATATCGTGATATTGAGGCGCAGAAAATATTACGATAGTAACTTACCAGACTCAAGGGCTTGATACGTAGTTTTATTCATATTACACTATATAGTTGAAAAGAACTAATTAAAGATATAGTATGCTGGGCAAGGTCCAGAATAGATCAACTTACTAGTTTCTTTGGACATTTAATTATAGGCGCCTCTCACACACTCCTGTACAGCACATAAGAAAACTCTTAATAATACTAACAAAGGTATTATTTACTTTTTTGTATTTAATCAATGACCGGTCAAAAAAATTAAATCCATCGCACTATAAGTACGAACGCACATCAACATACACACATGAACTAATAATAGAATTATAAAGTCACAAGTTTCAATCTTCCAATCAGATCCTCGGATTTGCACCATACACTTCGTACTTTGTACTACATTCCTGGTATTTAAAGAATTAAAAAATATTCTTAAATGATCGGCATATGATATTAATTTTTGAATAAAATTCGAGTCGCTAAAGTCAACAAATCAATTATGTGCTAAGCAAGAGTAACAGGATAGCTGTGGGAAAGGAAAGATCTAACACGGTAAGACTATTTGTAATAACCTTCCGCAAACAGTAATTATTACTAAATAAGGGGTCGTCTAAAGCCATGTACCCACGTGATCAATTTTGAGATCAATAATCACAATGTGATGATTGAGAACTCAAATGTTTTTATAATTTTGAACGAAGATATCTCTGCAAGCACCTAATAGAATTCGATGAAATTTTTTTTATTTTGATTCAACAAATTCGTAGAATTAAAATAAAAAAAATTTTCATCGAATTCTACTAGGTGGTTGCGGAGATATCTTCGTTCAAAATTCAAATAGTTTCGGCGCAGCTTTCAATTTAGTTAGACGTTTAAAACATTGAACGAAGATATCTCTGCAACCACCTAGTAGAATTCGATGAAATTTGTTTGATTTTGATTCTACAAATTCGTAGAATTAAAATAAAAAAATTTTCATCGAATTCTACTAGGTGGTTGCAGAGATATCTTCGTTCAAAATTCAAATAGTTTTGGCGCAGCTTCAATTTAGGTAAATGTTTAAAATTTTGAACGAAGATATTTCTGCAACCACCTTGTAGAATTTGATAAAAATTTTTTAAAATTAAAATAAAAAAATTTTCATCGAATTCTACTAGGTGGTTGCAGAGATATCTTCGTTCAAATTTCAAATAGTTTCGACGCAGCTTCAATTTAGGTAGACGTTTAAAACTTTGAACGAAGATATCTCTGCAACTACCTAGTAGAATTTGATGAAATTTTTTTTATTTTGATTCTACGAATTCGTAGAATTAAAATAAAAAAAATTCATCAAATTCTACTAGGTGGTTGCAGAGATATCTTCGTTCAAAATTCAAATAGTTTCGGCGCAGCTTCAATTTAGGCAGACGTTTAAAACTTTGAACGAAGATATCTCTGCAACCACCTAGTAGAATTCGATGAAAATTTTTTTATTTTGATTCTACAAATTCGTAGAATCAAAAAAAAAAAAATTTCATTGAATTCTACTAGGTGGTTGCAGAGATATCTTCGTTCAAAGTTTTAAACGTCCAACTAAATTGAAAGCTGCGCCGAAACTATTTGAACTTTGAACGAAGATATCTCTGCAACCACCTAGTAGAATTCAATGAAAATTTTTTTATTTTGATTCTACGAATTTGTAGAATCAAAATAAAAAAATTTTCATCGAATTCTACTAGGTGGTTGCAGAGATATCTTCGTTCAAAGTTTTAAACGTCTGCCTAAATTGAAGCTGCGCCGAAACTATTTGAATTTTGGACGAAGATATCTCTGCAACCACCTAGTAGAATTCGCTGAAATTTTTTTATTTTGATTCTACGAATTTGTAGAATCAAAAAAAAAAAAATTTCATTGAATTCTACTAGGTGGTTGCAGAGATATCTTCGTTCAAAGTTTTAAACGTCCAACTAAATTGAAAGCTGCGCCGAAACTATTTGAACTTTGAACGAAGATATCTCTGCAACCACCTAGTAGAATTCAATGAAAATTTTTTTATTTTGATTCTACGAATTTGTAGAATCAAAAAAAAAAAAATTTCATTGAATTCTACTAGGTGGTTGCAGAGATATCTTCGTTCAAAGTTTTAAACGTCCAACTAAATTGAAAGCTGCGCCGAAACTATTTGAACTTTGAACGAAGATATCTCTGCAACCACCTAGTAGAATTCAATGAAAATTTTTTTATTTTGATTCTACGAATTTGTAGAATCAAAAAAAAAAAAATTTCATTGAATTCTACTAGGTGGTTGCAGAGATATCTTCGTTCAAAGTTTTAAACGTCCAACTAAATTGAAAGCTGCGCCGAAACTATTTGAACTTTGAACGAAGATATCTCTGCAACCACCTAGTAGAATTCAATGAAAATTTTTTTATTTTGATTCTACGAATTTGTAGAATCAAAATAAAAAAAATTTCATTGAATTCTACTAGGTGGTTGCAGAGATATCTTCGTTCAAAGTTTTAAACGTCCAACTAAATTGAAAGCTGCGCCGAAACTATTTGAACTTTGAACGAAGATATCTCTGCAACCACCTAGTAGAATTCAATGAAAATTTTTTTATTTTGATTCTACGAATTTGTAGAATCAAAATAAAAAAATTTTCATCGAATTCTACTAGGTGGTTGCAGAGATATCTTCGTTCAAAATTCAAATAGTTTCGGCGCAGCTTCAATTTAGGCAGACGTTTAAAACTTTGAACGAAGATATCTCTGCAACCACCTAGTAGAATTCGATGAAATTTTTTTTATTTTGATTCTACGAATTTGTTGAATCAAAATAAAAAAAATTTAATCGAATTCTACTAGGAGGTTGCAGAGATATCTTTGTTCAAAGTTTTAAACGTCCAACTAAATTGAAGCTGCGCTGAAATTATTTGTATTTTGAACGAAGATATCTCTGCAACTACCTAGTAGAATTCGATGATATTCTTTTTATTTTGATTCTACGAATTTGTAGAATCAAAATAAAAAAAATTTCATTGAATTCTACTAGGTGGTTGCAGAGATATCTTCGTTCAAAGTTTTAAACGTCCAACTAAATTGAAAGCTGCGCCGAAACTATTTGAACTTTGAACGAAGATATCTCTGCAACCACCTAGTAGAATTCAATGAAAATTTTTTTATTTTGATTCTACGAATTTGTAGAATCAAAATAAAAAAAATTTCATTGAATTCTACTAGGTGGTTGCAGAGATATCTTCGTTCAAAGTTTTAAACGTCCAACTAAATTGAAAGCTGCGCCGAAACTATTTGAACTTTGAACGAAGATATCTCTGCAACCACCTAGTAGAATTCAATGAAAATTTTTTTATTTTGATTCTACGAATTTGTAGAATCAAAATAAAAAAATTTTCATCGAATTCTACTAGGTGGTTGCAGAGATATCTTCGTTCAAAATTCAAATAGTTTCGGCGCAGCTTCAATTTAGGCAGACGTTTAAAACTTTGAACGAAGATATCTCTGCAACCACCTAGTAGAATTCGATGAAAATTTTTTTATTTTGATTCTACAAATTCGTAGAATCAAAATAAAAAAAATATCATCGAATTCTACTAGGTAGTTGCAGAGATATCTTCGTTCAAAATACAAATAATTTCGGCGCAGCTTCAATTTAGTTGGACGTTTAAAACTTTGAACAAAGATATCTCTGCAACCTCCTAGTAGAATTCGATTAAATTTTTTTTTATTTTGATTCAACAAATTCGTAGAATCAAATAAAAAAAATTTCAGCGAATTCTACTAGGTGGTTGCAGAGATATCTTCATTCAAAATTCAAATAGTTTCGCGCAGCTTCAATTTAGGTAGACGTTTAAAACTTTGAACGAAGATATCTCTGCAACCACCTAGTAGAATTCGATGAAAATTTTTTTATTTTGATTCTACAAATTCGTAGAATTAAAATAAAAAAAATTCATCAAATTTTACTAGGTGGTTTCAGAGATATTTTCATTCAAAATTCAAATAGTTTCGGCGCAACTTCGATGATTTGAATAACCCTCGAAAATAATTATTGCTTATTTATTTTCATTTAATAAGATAACATATACATGCAAAAAAAACTTAATAGATATGACTTTGAATTAATTATGTAATGCCAGCATGAGGTTCCTTTTTATTATCTATAATTATTTTACAATTTAATAATTGAATTCGCTAAAAAAAAAATTTTTTTTGTCCTTATCCAACCTAATTCTAATAAAACTATGCTTGATCGGATAATAATTCTAAATTTATTTTTTCCATTTCATTTGTGCAACTGTGTAAAGATCCCTTCGTGCGTACTACATAACTAAAATAATAATTATTTATAATAAATAATAATCTATAAATTTGTTAAATTAAATACTTACCTCTAACGAATTTGACGATTTATTAGGACGGGATCGATGTGAGAATTTAACTCTCTAATAAAAGTATTTGTTTGTTCAGCATTTTATTCTTCCTCGACCTTCTAGTACGCATCACGTACCCATACCATTAGCTCATTCATGGCCATTCGTCTATTTTCTGCGGCTCTTTCTTTTTCAGTCCTCTTCGGTTTTTCAACTTCGACTAACTCTCGATGCTCATATATTTCAAACCCACTATCTTCGAACATTTGTTGAAATCTTACCCAAGCATTAGCATTTAATAGTTTATTAGTACCATAAATATGGTCATGAAAGATATGCTTGCAAGGTAGCAAGTAACGGCGGAAAAAAAACACTGGCAATCTAACGATATCAAACCCGGAGGTTCTTTACCTTTCTCCAATCTTTTTTCAACGGCAAGAACCTCTTCAACAACTAACTTTTGAACAGGATAGGGAAATTTGTGAATTTCATCGATAATTTCGTAATCAATCCCAATTGCAGATATTTTTTTAGTACGAAATTCGAAGGCTACATATTCTGAATCGGATCTTTTTTTTGTATCTAGTGTGACAATTTTATTGCATGCGCCAATCAGACCGTGATAAGAGGAAATCATTCGCTTTAATTCACTATGATACGATTCTAAAGGGTTGGTGGTGGTTGTTTGTAAGAGAAATGGGAATGCTGGCGAGCCCAAAGAGCCCAACGGTGGACATTTTTAAAATAATTTCGTTCTATATATTTTTTTATAGCGGGGACGGGGCAGTTGGCAACTGCCTGTTTAATAACTTTCTCACAACTGATCATTGTCCGTTTATGCATGGCATAAATCATTTCATTCCGGGTTTTAACTTCATACACCTTATTTAACCAGGTTCGTATAATATGGACAGTGCAATAAAGAACATTAATTCTTGCTCGCCTGCTTGAAGACCCGGGAAAACTAGCTCGACAGCATTGGCTTCTGCATTACTTTGATCGATAAGAAAGTGTCGAGGCTTCCAACGGCATTCAAACTGTCTAATGATTTTTAATGCATTTGCGATTGTATTAGAATCCTCGTTACTCACAAAAAAATGGGAACCCATGTCCCAACACCCATAATTATCGCGAATGTACAAGGTGAATAGGCGCCAGTCATGTTTGTTGGTTTTGTAGGTGGAATCAAGAAGAGTAAGCCACCCAAAACGTCAAAGTTTTTCTAATTGGCTATTATGTGTGAAAACGAAACCATGGGTACATTGATCTATAATTTCAAAACGCTCAATCTGATAACCTTGGTTTTTTAAAAAAGAAACTGACTCTCGAATATCCAACTCCAGTCTTGAACTACCAATAAGAGGGGCCTCCTGGGAACCTCGAACCTTATGTTGAATATTGTTAACCTCCTTGCGCCTTAATTCTTTCAGACTTTCTCTGAGACCTAACTTCTTGGTTCTGTATTCTTTAACAGCATTAACTATCACTGGGGGAGGATAGTTTTTTATAGCCTCACGTTCGACTAAAACCCGAGCTGCCTCTGATCGCTTAAGCATTTCACTATCTTCTAGTGTGTGCGCATGATTAGATGAATCTTTGTACTGTCCAACCCGGACTTTTAGTTCTATAACAAATCTAAATACTTTGATTTTGGCAGAACATAAATTCTCAGATCGAATCTTAGTTTTTCTGCACTTTTCTTCCAGTATTCCTTCTTGTTGCGTACTTGATTTGTAATGCTTGGTGAATCGACAGTTATAAGTCTGCTACGAGTTTCCATTTGTATTGTTATCCTATATCCACTTCTTCAAAGATATTAGGTAACTAGAGTGATCTTAGACAGTGAACACTTTGTGTAACTTCAAACTTTGTTACTGTGGTATATCTAAGTCAGTATGGCGTTTTTAAGAAAACTTAACAAAGAAGATTTAAGGCAATTTGCAATTACGAAAGAGGCTACAATTAAAAGTATATGAGGATACTAATAACTGTTTGATTTGTGTAGTTAATAGTTGTTTTTATTATTGAAAGAGTATGAAGACTCGATGTTGAACTTG
>QKWP01000682.1:5252-23309 GCA_003550325.1 Gigaspora rosea
AAAAATCAATATGAATAATTTAAAAAAAAAAAAAAAATCAATATGAATAATTTAAAAAAAAAAATCAATATAAAAATAATAAATGATACATGATTTAAAAAAAACAAAAAACTACATATATGTATATAGGTACTGTTAATTGATTTGCAAATCCACTCTGCGTAATATATAAATTATAAATTAAACTCGATAAATAAATAAGTAAATAAAAAAATAATGTGCTTTTTACTTTATTTATTTGTTTATTTATTTATCATTTTTAATGTTTTTATTTTCCCGATGTAATTCTCCCAAAAAAGGATAAATTGCTAATAATAAAATATAACATGTATAAAATCTTAGTAATTCGCTAAAATATTCAATTATGACCTGTTTTAAAATTAACTTGAATTTGCTAAAATTTAAATTTGGACTTTAGATCAAATTTGAATCAATTTGCTAAAAAAAATATGATATATATCAGAGATGTCCAGGGTCCTATAAGAGTTACCTTTCAGTTTTGATAAAAAACCAATATTTCTCATATAAGTTTGTTATATAATTCACAAACAAAAACTATTGTGCAGTATATAAATTTTATAGTTGATATTGTTATTCAACAATATAAAAATTTTAACTTACAGTTTTTTTTTTGAACTCTAGTAATAGAACAGCATATGTAGTTCATATAATGTAGATCACCTGATGACAATACAGATCATAGTACCCAAATTCGACCAATCAGAATGCTTTAAGCAGACAGACAGTTATAACTTTTATAATATATATTTAAATAAATTTAATTTAATTGATTTATTTTTGCATAAATTTATATATAAAATTAGGTAAGTTAACTCATTTGATTTATATATAACAAGCAAAAAATCTAAATAATTAACTCTTTTTGATAATTCCTTATACCAAATTTTTCCAAGAAGACTAATTTACAAAAACTGTATATTAAATATATAAAATAGAAAATTGGCTCTACTAAATAGCAACTAGAACTCAAAATTATCTTTAAGAAACTGAAACATAGCAAAAAAAGAACCCTGGAATGATTTTAGACAAACTTGAAAGATAGCTTTTCTAGTTTGTAACTTTTTAGTACTATTGAGCAAAGAAGTAGCAGACTTAGATTCTAGAGTTTAGTTTTAAGATATGTTATTATATACAGTATAACTTTTACAGACTCTTTTATTTTTGGTACTTTCTCTTTCTCTCATCTCTTTGGATTTTTTTAAATTTTTTATTAAAAAATAGAAATTTTAGCTTACCTCTTCCAAAAGATCAGCAGTATTTACTCTTTTCAAATTGAAAATATGTTCTGGATTGGAACTAGCATCATCATGAATAAGTTTGGTTGCTACATACAGATAAACAATGAATCTAAATAATGCTTAAATCAAGCTCTGAATACCAAATAGTTACAGGTATAAAAAACATGCATTTTTATTCTACTACTCCTACAAAAAAAAATATTGTTTAATATAATCTTGCTTAGTCTATAAAAAACTTAAAAAAGCTAATAATTTTAAAATAAATTTTAAAACAAAAAAAAGAAATACACAATACATAAATCAACTCTTTCTAACGATCCTTCAAACCAACAACCATTAAACAGACCTGCAACAATACTTATAGTTGGCAACATTTATTTACACAAGACTTCATCTATAGCAACTAGAATAAGGAGTTTAGAGCTTGATAAGTCCTTTGGACTATACAGAATAATTGAAATAAAGCTGAAATAAGGTTCCCTTTGGGTTTGAGACTCTCCGGTAGAAAACTACAGAATTATAGAATAAGAAGTTGGTGAAAACCTGAAGCTTTTGTCAAGTATCTGTGGACCTGTAGCAGAGTAGAAGCAGAAACCTGGTTGACTTTGCTATTCTATATAATGCAAACTATCACACTTTCTTTACGTTGGTTTATTTTGTCTGCTACTCAGTTTTTTTCTTAATTTTTCCAAAAAGTGCTGATTTCGGCATACTCCTCCAGAAGATCAATATTGTTTACATCCTAGAATAGAACTCTAGTGCATGAAGTCATGAAAAGTCATGTGCTCACTACACTCCAGGTAACCATATAGTGCTAGCGAATAACTAATGTCTAACAGGCAGGATTAAATTAAATTATGGATTGGTGAATCTCAACCTCTTAGAAGATATAGAGTTATGTAGTTACATACTTTATTGTAATAAAGTACTGAGATTATATAGACTGTACTGTATAATTTTTATGAGTTTAGTATATACTTTGACTATACCTATTTAGATTTATTTTGGTTTTTTTTTTTTTACTTTTTCTGTTTTTTTCCTTTTTTCTTTTCCTTTTATATTTTGTTATTTTCTTTTTGTTTTGTTTTTATTTTTGCACATTTTTTCTTTATTTACTCGTTATGAAGAAGTTAAAATTTCAAGAAAAGAAAAGTGGTCTTGATATGACATCCAACACTAGTTGGAGATTGACGGAATATAACTTAGAAGATAAATTCTGAGACTGGATCAAGACGAATGTTTGGTATAGTGGATCACTTGGGCAGATAACTTAGTTAACGCTTAGAGAGTCTTTTTTACATAGAACGTTTGTAGTCATATTTTGTACTTGTATAAGACAGCTTAGACTGTACTGTTCACAATAAAAAAGGCAAGATCGCTGAATGCAAAAAAAAAAAAAAAAAAATACAGCCAGACCTCTCTAAATGCATTGTATTGGGACTATAATAAAAATTGAGATAAATATGCATTTAGAGAGGTTGTGCATTTAGGAAGGTAAAAGTCTATAAGCACTATATTAGTTGGGCCCAAGAAAAGACATGTATTTAGGGAGGTTTTATATATATATGCATTTAGAGAGGTTGCATTTAGAGAGATCTAACTGTAATATTGAATCTGTATCAGTTATAGAAATTATTTTAAAAAGCTTTAACAGAGAATAAAAGTAAATAACAGAAGATAAATACATATTAAAGTTATTTAAGCTCAAAAAAAATTATAAAATCAAACAACAAAATTCAGATTACAATACTTGGGAATATAAGTGTACATGTTGTGAAGAATTCAAAAACCTCAAATTTTAGAGTAAATCTACAACTAGAAAAAAGATACTAATGCTATATAAAATTCAGAAATTATATTAATCAAAACTTTGAAATCAAAAGAAACAAAGAAAGTAGCAGTTGCTAAAAAAAGGATAAACCCCTACAATTGAAAATGACAATAAGAAGAGACTGATATTGCACTGATGTCAGAACCAAATTAACTAATTTTTGAAAGAAAATAGAAAGTAACTACCTGTAATGTAATAGCATTTAAAAAAATCATGTGGAAAAATTACCAAGTACCCCAATAACTACTAAAGCAAGGAACACCTGGTAATCAAAACTAATTCAAAGGATCACAGAAACTGAATTGTAATCCGACACTAGAAGAAATATGAATAACGTCCAGACTTAACTTGAGTAAATTCGGAAAAACTAGTATCGATATGTACAATAATAGAAAGAACCGATTTGAAAATCAGAAAATCAATGTGACAATAAAACAAGTGTTTCAACGATCTACCAATTGGCGCAATACGTATTACCTGGACTATCAGCTGGAATGATTATCACCAAGAAATTATCCAGCCACGTAGATTGATGGCTCAACGCATATAAAATTTTTTATTTCAAGTTCGTTTTGTGGATCTTTTTACTATATGAATAGATATCTATCTATTCAAAAATCAAATAAAATAATTTTCAAAAAAGGACTGTTTTAATACGTAACACCCCATATAATTTTGAAGTTTCTCATGTATGAATTTACATTATGATTCACGTGAAATCAAACTAATTGTGAATTTATATAGACCAATCTTATATGAAATACATCTCTAGTCCAAACCCAAAAAAATAAACTCCTCAAATACGTTCTGATAATTTAAATTTTTTATTTCTTTCATAAAAAATCAATATAATAATAATATGTTTCGTAAATAGTCACAGGATTCATCAATCGACAATTTGACAATCAGAAATGCATTGACGAAATGTTTGTCATTCGTCACTGACGAATGGCGAATCATTGGTCAAGTATCATTAGCTGCAAATTGCATATTTTCCATTATCATAGAGCCAAATTCATCCAATGTCAACAATTTATTCATTTGTGGTTGTGTTATCGATAACACTTTCACCCTCTAATTGTATATGATTTTAAACTTACAAAATGTAGGTAGAATTTATTTATATTATTAATTAAATGAGCTAATTAATTAAATTGCAAATATAATTAATGATCTTACTTTTTTATTGTATCTAATAAATTTTTTGAATTAGTTAATGTATATCTAGATTTAAATAATTTAAATGCGCTTTTTTTTCGTTTACATATCGCAACTAGGTTGCTAAAAATCTATCGCCTCTATTTTGAATATGATCACAATCTTTTAAAAGGAATCCATTCGATTACGTTCTCATATTCTGTAACTTTAAATTGAAATTCTTTAATGCAATTCCGACATCCTTATTTCCACTTGTCAATCCTTGTGCTGTTTTCTAAGTGTCACAGGTTTGACGCTAAGTCGATGATGTATTATAACGCTTGTAGTTTGCACATTTTCCATTTCGTTTATTTCTTCTAGAACTAAACTCATCGACCATGATTCTATGATTCAATGTTAATGCGATACTAAAAGTTGTAGATGAAAATGGAGCTTACCATAAGTTGATTTGGAATGTTAAGATTAGTGTTAGTGTGTGATTGAGGATTAAGATTCCAAATCAATTATTGCCGTAGATTATAATTAAAATGAAATCTCGGTTTTTATTTAACCCTCTAAAACCAATTTATACTTGTTTAATATAAATTCTATTCTAATACTAATCTACATCTAACCCTAAAAAATACGGGCAAAAAATTTTATTTTTCGGTGATTTGTCAATTTTTTTTATATTAACATATTTCATTTTATTCTGGTTTCATTATGATTATTTAGTTCGGTTTCCTTTTTTAATATTTTGAATTAATTACCGTAATAACCTTGCATAGCGATGGTAGAGTTACACTAAATAAACATTAATTGCACCTGGTAAATAACGAAATGTTTAGTCAGCTATTATCTGAATGATGAATGATGAAGCCTGAATATTGATGAAGCGTAAGAATATCATTATTTTCTCTTGCAATGTAAATAAATCATCCATATAACGTTAATTTGGGTTGCGCTATCTTATCTACTCACTACTCATTTTATAATATTTTTATTGAAGCATTTACCCGAAGAAGGCTTTACCTCATGGAAGTATCCAATTAGCTGACGGAGACAACTAATAAAAAACCTCGCTACAATGAAACAACAATAATTTGAGAAAAATAATTAAATGCTCAGCATATCCATAAGCTATTATAAAGGAGTTTGTTGAATGAAAGCCTACATTTTATTAATGAAATTAATTTGTAAGGTTTCATTAATTGGCAGAGGTTTTTCAGTGATGATACATTTCGTCAGGAATCATTATGAACACACGGAAGCATATCTACGTATAATTAGGAAAATGCGTAGTATTGTTAGATCCGGAGCATATCATATGATAATCATCTCAATGCATAAATGCGTGAATATGCGTATTTTGTTACGTACGTACCAGGTACGTACGTAACAAATAGGGTTCTGCAAGTAAACGTGCCGGCACTATGCCAGGCACTGTTGGCACTATGCCGGGCAAAATGATAGTGCCCTAAGTGCCTGCCATCTTTTTTTTGTTGTGCCCGAGCAGTGCCAGTGCGTGTATTACGTGTATAAAAATACATTTGATAGATAGGTTAATTTAGATTGATCTGAGCATTCCCGACACTTTACAGTTTATCATTTATTTTAAATCATATTCGATTTTTTTCCTTTACTAGGATCTACTATCTTTTATTTAATTATTAACCACACTATAACTCGTATTTATATATATATATAATTAAGCCACCTAACGAAAGTTCAAAACTTAATTTTTACTGAATTGTTTATGAAATATAATATATATCGATGTTATAATTTTGTTTTTTTTTATTTTCGCTTCTATTTCACTCTAAGAGGGAATTGCTATTTGAGTTTGTTCTGATAAGTGTATTGACTCGATTATGTTATGCTCGATCATTGATCGATTTAGTTCAATAATCGAGCACCAATTAAGGGGCTCGAGCAAAAATAGGTCAATCAATGATTGATAGTGCTAATCGATCAAATGAATATATATTTGATCGACTAAAAGTTTTTTTATTATATATATCAGGAAGATAACAATTTATGCGCAATAGTTACCTTTCTAAAATGTAATTTTTGATTATATATATCAGGAAGATAACAATTTATGCACAATAGTTACCTTTCTAAAATGTAATTTTTGAATTTAATAATGTTCATATTTTGTCTATATTAACTGTTAATTATAACATAATCAAATTAAATAAAAGCCAATTTATTTTTCTATTTGATAAATCTTTACAATACTAGGGTGGTAACTCAATTAAGTAAATCAAAACTATGTTGGCAATATTAATTTTACTATGATCAGATTTCAATCGATGAAATTAAAATTTTCGATTAGAATATGATATTACTTTATTTAATTATAAAGAACGTTCAAATTTCTATAAGATGCACCTTAACATTGCACTTCTTTTTCAAATTTTTTTTAGCTGAAAACTCTTCGCAAAAGTCATTTCTAAACAGTTACGCTTGATTTTTTGCAAGAATTCTATTAAACTTTGGACTTGTGTTGTTGAGGTCTAATTTTTTTCACTTTAATTCGTAATCTGTGAGTAAGGGAAAGGATTTGATTAGTGATTGGCGGGGTGCATATTATAATCAAAACAATTAATACCCATAATCTGGAGCCATTTTTTAATTTTCTCAATTTCTGCAAAGCTAACATCTTTTGTGTTTCTATAAAAATTATAAAGGCAATTTTTCTCTTCCTAAAAGTGGTGAATTTATCAAAATTGACCCAATGGGCCGTGAGATATTATCATTTTATCTTCACGATCATATGAAATTTCTTTACAGATCTGCAAAGAAATTTCATATGATCGTGAAGATAAAATGATAATATCTCACGGGCCATTGGGCAATTTTGATGAATTCACCACTTTTAGAAAGAGAAAAATCGCCTTTATAATTTTCATAGAAATACAAAAGATGTTAGCTTTGCAGAAATCGAGAAAATTAAAAATGGCTCCAGAGTATGAGTATTAATTGTTTTGATTATAATATGCACCCGCTGATCACTAATCAAATCCTTTCCCTTACTCACGGATTACGAATTAACTAATTAAATTTTTTCAAATTTTATATGTTAATAGAAAATTCTAAAGCGTAACTTTATTCTTCAACATTTAATAAAGCTCTTGTAAAAGTTTCTAGGTAAGGCTGTGCACATAAATAAAATTGGTTCTCGTAACCCGGCCGGGTGATTAATATACAGTTGGTGATTTACCTATTTGTGTAACAAGATTTCAATACTGCGATTTTTATTTTTATTTTACTATAATCGATTGTATTTTATACTTATATTATTAATAGAACTAACAACTTTATACAGCATTTTAAAATGGGAAGTAAAGAATTTGACGAAACGGATTTGTGTTTCACCAGCAGTAGTGTTGCAACAAATTTATTTGACGAAATATTAAATTATAAGGGTCAATTACAACCTGACGAAAGTAATAGTTTAACAGATTCTGAAGAGGGTTTATACCCCTTAGCTAAATAGCAAAGCTTTAGTGATTGGAACGATGTTGAAAGTACGTAAAAATGTTTTTTTTATTTTTTCTTATACGTGTATAGTATAGGTATTAACTAATAAAGTTGGCTTACAAAACATGGTCATGAACAAGGATTTCTTTTTGCTAGTTAAAATGAGGAGGCGTGGTTGGATAGTAGTTAATGAAAATTCAATTGCGCAAGGTATGATATATTTGTTATTTGAATGTTTTTTTCAACAAGTCTTTATTTATATATAACATAAATATGTGTTTTCAGGCAAGAAAAACACGGAAATTGTAATAAAGATGGTCACCGTAAATTCTATTGTCCAAGCCATAATGCGTACTGATATGAAGTGATCTCGTATTATTTGTGTATTGTTTGCATGTATTCAGTTTGCATGTATTCAGTTTGCAATTCATCGTGTGTATTGTAATATTATACCTACATTATGGCTCTGCAAGCGTCAGTTAGAATTATCAAAACATAAGGATAAATAATGCTTTGTACAGTATGTGTTGTACAGTTGTATACTATGTTATAATAATTCTGTCTGACGCATGCAGGACCTATGCTTTGTTATCTTGTATTGAAGTGTATGTGTTTGCTACGTATGCAAAATCTTGCGTCTGTCTGTTTAATGCGACTAGGCAAACTAATATGCAATTCGAATTTTAAATAAAAAGAATGCTAATGTTAAGAATGTATTCCCTTTAAGAAGTTAGGGTTAGGGTGTGTATTATTTAGTTCTTTTTTTGGGATGGAGCGGGTTTAAAGCGATTAATCTGTTTTGTGTTCATATGGCCCATGTGATTATTGATCAGGATTAGAATTATAAATCCAAAAAATAGATATAATGAGTTTAAAAGTCAAACTTGTATTAATAAGCAAAGCGAAAAGTAATAAAACTAGTTAATGCCTGTTTCTCTAAAACAATAAATCGACATTACTAACTATGTGTTTATAATAAAAACCAATTATACTTTGACACTTAACGATAGTGGATGAAATTAGTTGCATTATTTGATTTGATAATTATAATATAATCGATTAATGATTGGCCTAATGATTGATCAATTATATATACTCGAGGTTATAAATTATATTCTTGATCGATCATACTCGATCAAGTATATATAATTGATGTTTGATCGATTAAAAAAATTTTTTTGATCAATTATCGATCAACAGTTTTTTTGTCAAGTCAATACCCTAGTTCTGATATATAAAAGATTTTAAAAAAATTAAAAATCGAAAATTGCTTTTTAACCTGTTTAATAGATTAAATTGACTAGCTAAAATAACAATAAAATTGAATGATATTCATATTTATTGTTTAATAAACTTAATTTCTGAATAAGTCTTTCTAACTATTGCGTAAAGATTATAATTGATTTTACTGCATCATGATTTTGAGCTTTTATTGAGCTTTTATTATTTATTATTTATTAGTAAGCAATAAATAATGAACTTAAAAGCCTGATGTTTAATTTTCTCTTAGCATCATTATAGTTAACAATAAATTAATTTCAAAATTTATGCCGCAATTCAATAAATGACGCTATATGAATATTATATTATTAAAAAATTTTTTTCAAATAAAAAGATGCACTTGTTTTTCATGTTTACACTTTATTTTTATGTTCCAACTTTGCATTTCACTGATGGAAGATTTAACAACATATTCGGATAATTCTACTCCAAGTATCTCATTAGAGGATAATATTACAGAACCAAGTACTAATGCTGAGACATATATTACAAAAATCATTGGACTGAAGTATTGCATGAAAATCAAGTTGTTCATCAGTGCAAGCATTGCAATAAGAAACGATATTCAATTAATACTAGTAAATCACATTTAAAAAAACATACTACTTCATGTATAACTCAGAATATCAAGTTCAACTTTGTTAAACCTGTTACAAAAGAAGATGTAGACAACTCAATAATTGATTTAGTTGTTGGTACTGAAATTTCTTTCAACATTCTTAATAATCCATTATTTCATAGAATGGTAAACAAGCTGCATTATGTAACAGATACATATAAAGTTCCTCATCCAACAACAATATTTCGTCATCTTTCAGGAAGCATTTATTAAATCAGATTTAATTTTATTAAAGATGTTATGGCAAAAATACCAGGTCGGATTTCATTAACATGTGATGGATGGCATTCAACAGCCCATCGATGCCACTATACAGTTGTTACAGGCTCTTGGATAAGTGACAACTGGAATATTGTTAATATTCTATTAAGTTTTCAGAGATCTGGTCAGACAGCAAAAGAAATTAAATCAGTGATAATTAATACTTTAAATAATTATAGCATTAATGATAAGATCTTTTCACTTACTATGGACAACACCAGGAAGAGTTGTCTAATGTAGATCTTATATCTATTGGATGCATGTGCCATATCCTTAATCTTATTGTAAATGCAGAATTGGTAGAAATTAATAAGCTTCGGCAAAAAGTATATAAAATTATGAAGTATCTAATAGACGTTTAGAATTATTGGAGTCATATTGTAAAGTTGTTGGAATAGATTTCTTACGACCAATTTTAGAGATTGAGACTCGTTGGAACTCTGTTTTAGATATGTTCGAAAGATATACAGTATTATATTACATCCTGCAGTTGAAGAAATGCAGTTAAAAGAATTGTCAATGCCACCCTGTTTAGAAACTAATGAGCTATTAGAATTGGAATCAATTTGTAAATTTCTTAAACCATTTGAGATTGCAACAACAATTCTTTCAAAAGATCAGTCGAATTCGATTTCAGAAGCATTAACAATAATATTAGAAATTGAACAGCATATTAATAATATTAAATATAATAGCAATGCTGTAAATTTAATGAAAAAAAATTTCAAAAATATTGGAGTAAAATATCGGATCATGTTTTAATCGCTCACATACTTGATCCAAGATATAAAATGGAACATTTAAAAGCAACCCTATTAGAAATTGGAGGATATTCTGAAAGTAAAGCTGAGCAATATATTAATAATGTTCGACAAAAAATACTTTTGTATGAAACAAAGTATACATGTTCAATTTCTTCAAATTCAGAAAAAAAACTGAAGATCATACAACATATGATGTATTTTTGCGAATTGCAAAAAAACATCATATTAATACTCTTGAATATGAGTTGGATTTATATGAGCGAGAACCTCTTGAAACTTTGAAAATGAAAATAATGATATAGAAGCTAATGTGGAAAATAATGGATTACTTAGTTGGAAATTATTATCAAAACGATTTCCTATTCTTGGTCAGATGGCCCGTGACTTTCTTAGTATGCAACCTTCTAGTGTTGCTAGCGAAAGAGCTTTTTCTCGTGCTGGTTTTACAGTTACAAATGACAGAGCTAATCTTAATGAAAACACAGTATCTAGCATAATACTTATGCACTCGTGGTTAAAAGAAAGTCAAAAAAAATCTAGTCCGCTTGAAGATTTACCTGAAGCAAAATAATATTTTATTATATTATTTTTTTTAAAATCATATAAAATAATTCTTAAAATAATGCTATTGCTTTACATATTTATATAATAATATATACGTGCAACAATCATTTTAATAAATGATCGTAAAATTGATCTTATTAATTGATCGTATAAATATGTAATATACCTAACACTATTGGCACAGTGCCGGGCACCAATACTAATGCCAATACTTGTGCCAATGCCTATGTAAGGCCCGTGCCGGTGCCCTAAAATTTAAAGCTCATGCCTTAAATGCCCCCTTTTTGCATAGGTATGTGCCGGGTTTGCAGAACCCTAGTACGTACGTACGTACGTACACTAAATATTATACATAGCAACAGTATAATTTCGCGGACACGTGATGATATGCGCTAAAATTCTATTGGCTCGCAGATCGTTATTGCATTTTTCGATTAAAAAGTTAACTTACGATATTAGAGTAAGGGCGAGCATTCAGACGACGTTAGCAAAATCTTATATATAGCAAAATTTTGCAAGGAATTTTGTTAAGACGCAGAAGGTGATTTTGTAAGCCAAATTTTGCGTTATGGACGATTTTTGAAAAAGCCGGCAATTTTCGTTTCGTTTTCACGTTACACCCGATCCTGTGCTGTGATTGGTTTAAAATCACGTGTTGGCGAATTTTTATTCGGTTGCTATGTATAATCACTAAATTTAACAAATTTGAACACACATGCTGACGGGCAAAAAATTTCGGGGAAAAGTCACTAATTTTGGTCATAATGCATCAAAATTTTAATTTTGATATCACCTTGCATAGACGCTAAAGCTCCGGATCAATAAATTCGATCAAAATTTAATATCGATAATGATACCGTTAAATATCGTCTAATACTTACTGTATACCTCTTATTTTGAATAAAACGATAAATGAAAATTCAAGTGGTTCGTTTCCAGATTATTTTTGGATTATCTATTTAAATATTATCCTCAGTAGGTTTAGCGATACAATAGTTAAACTTTTGAAGGTTAAGACAATCTACTTGTTGGATACTTGATTAAATTTGAATTCTCTTAGTTTATTTAGGTTAACTTGGTTTTGATCTCGATCAATATATATTTATTGGTGTTGAGAACGAAAGTATCTTCTTTACCAATCAGGAATACAACGTGCACATATACATGAGGTGTTTAAATTATTTTGCTCTGAGTCCAAAAATCGTAAATAATTTAGAATGACAAAAATAATTCAGGCTGTACATTTTAGCATACAACTAAAAATCTATTATTGTACTGTATATTGAAAGTTAAATGTCATGAATTTAATATTAATTTATTATCTGTTATCTATACGGTATATACATTTAAATGAATGGGTGTTTCAAAGCTAACAATTAAGTGACACATTTCGAATTTTTCAGTAGTATTTTTATTGTATTATAAATCGGAAAAATAAAATATGATTCTCTGATTTTTAACTTTGAAACCCCCTAATATGTATAAATTCGAAAATAATGTTCGTTTCACAATCAGCAAACCACTTATTCTTTTATATAATACAGCAATAAATTTTTTAGTGAATATATTCATAAAGATTATTTCTGTATTTATAAACTTTTTTCTTTAGAAAATTGCTTTAACAAATTTATTTATTCTCTTTAATTTAAAAAAAATTTTTAAAAATAATAATTAAATCTATTTAATAAAAAAATTTATATGTACTGTATATAGTTGATGCAATACTATAATGAGTTCCGGATAATGAGATCAAACTATTCAAATTTTATAAAATTTCATCTAAAAAGTGTTATGACACTTAATTTTTTTATATGATAATGAAGTAACGTTAAATAATATATATGAAACTAGGAAAATTTTTCTTTATGAAGTATCTGGAAGTTATTTAAATAATAAAGAGCTTTTTGATGGATAAATAAACTTCTTTTTTGTAATCTTAAGGATTATATAGAGATAATATTAACACACATTTGTCAATGAGCTTGAAGTTTTTTATATAAAGACAATATGATGATTTTAGTGAAATTTGATTTTTTTTTATAACGCATAAATAATTAATGTAAGGAATAGATCTGTTATCAAAACTTTTAAAAGAGTATTTTAAGATCATATTATCCCAGCAATAATTTTTTACTATTATTGTGAGTTCGTAGAAACATTACAATCAAATTACATCATATGACATTTTAAGCTCCGAGGTCTTTCATTACGAAACCAATCTTTGATTTCCTCATACAAATAACTGTTAATAGATGTACTTATATATTCAAATGGTGGTTTTGGTAACTTGGTAGAGTAGTTTTAAAAGATATTCATCAGCAGTTAACGTTAAAAGGAATATTCTTATATGTCTTATATATTTAATCGTTCACTACACCATATCGGGATAATAATTCTGCACATTGACGGTTTACAAGAGCACATGAAATAAGCTTTTATAATTATGATAGTAACAATCATTCAGTAATGTTATCTTATTGAAAAAAATAAAAATTTTAGATCATCTACATAGTGATTTATTTAACGCTAAAAATATAACCAGAATTAATGTTGTAAAACGTTGTCAAAGAATCCAAATTTACAAAGGTTACTTACAATGAGATTTCATAACTGATTACTAACTATAGTGAATATAAAGTCGTTCATGTTTTAAAAAGATATTACTACAGTAGATCAGAAATAGTCTATTATTAAAAGAATTATGCAAATTATCAATCATATTTAAATCAATTTATCATTATTGCTGGAATATAATCGTGAATGAGACAGGACCAAGAATTTTTATTTCATTGGTCAGTTACAGTCCAGCCCTGTCCATTCGAAGATTGGCCCTTCCGTAACGTCACGATAAATAAGGAAGAATTCTTGATCAAGAAGAAAATTATCATTAAATTTCGATACTGTGTAAAAAGCCATAAAATATATATGAAATCAATAATTACATAATTTCTATAAATACATAAATTCTAGAAAATACATGAATTTTTTATAAACTGATCATTTATACCATTGGAAAAATTCAATTAACCACCCGTGTTGCCGATTTTTCACTATGATCTAGCATAGGATGAATATCACTTTCTTTGTATCGATTTATCATCCTCTTCATACATATAAATATCACAGTAAATACTATCAAGAGAATGACAATAATTGATGATAAAATAATTATGATAATTATTAAAAGTTTATTATTGTCATTAGTAAATTTCGGCGGCACAGCAGTATCTTCTTCGTTATCTATTTCAAGACCATTGACTTTTGGCAGGGAAAGATCATTGCTTATAGGGTTTTTATAATTTACATAATTAAAATTTGTTTCCCATTTTTGACTTGACATATTGTAGGCTACCCATGAATCAAGGATAGGTTGAATGCAATATCCAGTTGTACCACCATAAATCTTTTTAATCCGTTGAAAAAAAAAAATTAGTTATCAAATTGAATTAATTTAATTAATATTATAAGCATTATATGATGTTAAAATTTAATCTTACAAATACGGAGTCAGACAATTGAGCACCTTGTCCTCGATTTCGAGTTACTGTAATGTTTTGAATAAATGGTGCTGAAATAACACTCTCAAATTGGAAAGTTTTCAGATCGAAATTTACAGCTTCCATAACATTTCCACCAGTATCCATCATGATAATACTTAGTTTATTATTCCAAACTCCTATTACACCATCATTAAATGGGATTGGCAATTGATATTGAGGTGTCATAAACCCATATTTTGGTGAATAAATATACTGAGTTTGATTGATGGAAGAATCATTCTCGTGAAAACCACCAAATATGAAAGCATTTCCTTTGATCGCCACGACACCAGCGTTTTTAGTTGGAGCAATATAACTCTTTTAAAATCATGAAATAAATTTAATAAATAACTTTGAAAAATAATTTGATATTTACAAGATGTTAGACATTCACCTTATTATCTGATAAAATTGTCCACTGCCATGGAGTAACATTTATATCTAATAAATATGATCCTTGTGTTGTAGAATTTGCTCCCCACATAAACATAAGACCTGGTTTTAACCATACAGCACGTGGTCCCCAATTGTCATTTATAAGATCGCGTGGTATAAAATTTTGTGAATACTGAGGGTCATTCCATCTTTGTGTATTAAAATCATAAATTTGTAAACCAGGAGAAGTACTATTAATTTGTTGATCCTTTCCTCCAAGCACGAATAAAAGGCCACGAGTTTCATCAACAATACAACCAGGGTCTGTAACACTTTTAACATTTGTCGTTGATAATGGTTGCCATGAAATTTTACCTTGTGAAAATGGTGGTGTTGCATAATGAAAAAAATTGGTAGATGCCCAGGTACTACATCCTATTGTACCTCCGAAAATGTAAAATGAATTCTTATAAGTAACCACACAATGTGAAGCGAGTGGTCCAATATCTTCTGAGGCTGACATATTTATCAACCCCATAAAAATGATAATAAACTTTTTCAATATAAATTTCATGATTTGAATATCGTTGTGAAAAATTTTAGAAGCCAACTCAGATGTATTACAGGATTATATCTTATTAATACATGTATTAGAGATCTGCCTTCTACATCATTTATTATAAATGCTATGTAACAGTAGCTCAATTTGATGCAGATTGCTTTGTATTTCCATATTGTTATTTTAGTAGGTACTTTATTACGTACGTACGTACGTACTCTTGTCCTTAAAAAGTTTAGTCCTGGAATTAATCTGCAACGAGCTCATTACCTGAAACTAATATATATATAACGCAATTAATTTTGGAATTTTGTAGCCCTTTTTGAAACTGAATTACGTTTACTTAATTTTGTGAAATTTGCAGATCATAATCATTTGCTATTTTTCTAGGTGATTTCTGATTTCTTAAATTTCTCCGATATGAGAATATCAGATTATCATACCCGACCCGTGGGTCGATAGCATAGTGGTTGCGCTCCTGGGTCCCCAGTCTCAAGGTCGCCGATTTGAGTTATACTGGAGGACAAACCTTGGCAAGGTCACGGTTTAAAATTAGCCACAGGCTTCTAAAAGTGACGTTGCAAAATAAATATGAATAAGGACAATTCCGGTGAAACTCCGGTCGTTCCGGTAAAATTCCCGGGTTGTGAACAGGTCATCCGGTAAAATGCGGTTGTAAATTACTGGTGAAATTCCAGTTGTTATGTAGTTGATTTGGATTAACTAAATGAGGCACGGTCAATTAAAACAACGCTTATCATTATGTCATTTTTTACAAAATGAGTTAACAATACGTCTATAAAATAAAGCATTAACTATATAATTGATGCTGGCTTGTTGATCCTTGCTGATCAAACAAGCTATACGAATGGGGTTCAGGGACACGGTTAAAAAATTAGCCATGCCCACATCACGTGCACATAATATACATTATAACTCCCATGATTTGATAAGTCAGTTTTAGCTACTGACTCTATTCTTTAGATTGCAAGTATATCAATAAAATAAAAGTATATTTTATTAATAAGGTAGCTGCGCGACGCTGTCACGCAAAACCAGGAACGGAAGAATCAGTAGATCATATTAGAAGTTTAAAAAAAATGAAATATTTTAATAGTTTATTAATACTAACTAATAAATTATGTATACCTTAATCTACATGTGTATAGTACAGAGTTGGCATATGACTAGGTCACATTAATAAATTCTGAAATAAGTCATATGAATTTAATTGGATATGTGCCAACACTATGTACATTTTTTAGTATTTATTGTTTGATTATGTTTAAAAGCTTGACTTATTCAGTATGATGATGAAATATGGTATAAGAAGCATTTTATATAGATAACAAAGTTGTAAATAGCAGTAGTAAATATTATAAAATATATATATATATTTTTGAATATTTAGATTAGATCAACCAATAAGTAATACATATAATGTTTGATCAGGTTAGGATCCTGAAAGTGATAATTAACTAATTATCATGAATTGATTACATCAAAGTTTAATAGCTAATGCTTTAATAAATGTCATAATTTAAATTGCATGATTAATATTTTAATCAAAAGTCAAAGCCTCATAATCAAAGTATGACAAAATAGAGTTAGAGAAAATTTGTATATAATAATAAAGAATTGAATAGGAGCTTTTTCATTGTTCATGCAAACTGACAATAATAGATAATTCCTTAACATTGGTTTTAAAAAAAATATATATACTTGTCTAACTTTACCCAGCATAGCGGAAGTTCGTTTTGATTGATAAAATTAAACTAAACGTGATTGGCGACGATCTTTTTTTTATACAGTTAACTGTAATTTTTAAAGTACTTTTATAAGTAAAAATCGTCATGTCATATGAGAAATTTTTTTTTGTAATACGCAATGTAAAAATCAACTTAAGTCGTTAGTATTTTACCTTGAGTTTTACTGTTTTTTAACTTGGGATACAGTGGGATACAGAAGTTTCAAGAATTAGATGAGAAGCAAAGATTTTACAAGGTCGGAAGGTAGTTCGGCGACCTAAGCAATTGGTGAGTAAAGTTGCAAGATTCTGTTTCCACTAGTTTTGCTTGTCTAATAAAAAAACTATTTCGAACTACATTTTAAACTGTACTTTACTTTTTTTTTGTTATATTTATTTAGGTTATAAGTATAGTTTATAAATACAACGTTTATAGGTAGCAGTAGTGTGGCAGTAGTTAGAAATGTTCGCGTATCTTGAATCTATGTTTAATAATGTATTATGAAACATAATGGTTTATTGTAAATTAATGTACTTAGAATAATAAATACATTGTGAAATATGAATTAAAGTAGCTATTATGAATATATTAATGTGTTGTAAGACTATAATACGCGTCTTCAGACTAATTTTTT
>QKWP01000682.1:23974-46736 GCA_003550325.1 Gigaspora rosea
TTTTTTTTTTTAAAAAAAAAACATAATTTACCTTTTCTAGTTTTTTCATGACCACCATGCCCATCATGGTGCGCAACACAGATTATTTCATAAATTTTTGATAGAACAAACTTGTATCCCAAGTTATTCCTATCTTGTTTAGGCATATGCAGTTCTTCTGTTATGCCAACACAAAGATCCTTAAAGGCATTAGTTTGAATTTTGAGTTACACTAAAGATTGGAATTGTTTAGTATATTTAGACATTCATTAAATTTCATGAGTCACAAGGCCATATCCTTGCTAATCAATAAAGTGTTGAAGAAAATACGTAATATAAGGCGATAAAGATCGATTCGTATACAATGAATAAAAAAAATGAAACACGTAACAACAAAGAATTATCTTTATAAATATCAATGAAAAGATCAATGTAACATCAATGTGATTATTATAATTATTACTAATGCTATTGATAAAACATGCAATTTTTATTGTACATTTATTATCATAGTTTATTACATTGCTGTGGTCTTATATTTATCAAATAGATTTTAAGCCATTTTAGTTTTTTTATTTTTTTTGAAATCAAGCAGTATATCTAGTGATGTGCCACATACAGTACTAAACGTACAGTACTGTACGTACTGTATGCTAAAATTTTTGCTAATCATTTATTAAGAGGGGTCGATATAAATATTTATGTGCCAATTGACCAATCAAATTTATTAATTGATCAACACCCGATGAAGCTTTCTTGTTAGATAAATTAAATTTGTACATATTGCATCTAAAGTAGCAATCTATCTAAAGTAGCTACTTTAGATATATAAAGTAGCGCTTAATAAAATTAAGCAGATATGTACATAGTATATTACTAATTTGCTATATTAAATATTTGCTTATTAAAATAGGTTTAAACATTACATAAATTATAATATAGACTAACATTAAAAAAAATTAAAACATAGATACTAATTTAATTTTATTATATAATCTTAATTTTTTATATATGCAGTATATGTACTGAACGCTAAAAAATTTGGGTATTATTTTAATGATTACACATCACTAGCTGCATACTTTAAAATGATGCAGATCCAATCACTAGGTCACGAGAATTTTGCCTATACGTACGAAGTCTTTTTCTTGGATAAATGCATTATATAATTTTTTATTTATTAATTTTTTTTTTTTTGCTAATGAATCAAATTTATCTGACCTAATTAGCAACTTGACTAAAATCTCTGAACTAAATTTAACTTGAAATCAATTCGTTTATAATAGATTTACTACAGTTTGTTCATTTTATATGTTCGTTTCATTTGCTTCTCTTCTGGGAGTCCTGGAAAGTGATGTTAACCAGATAATTAACTTCGAACGACCTAAATATTTATCTATTAAAATAGAATTAAATATTATATTAATTGTAATATAGACTAATATTAAAAAAAAATTTTAAAATATAACCACTAGAGCAATTTTACTATATAAGTACTATACGTACTGTACGTACTGTACGCTAAAAACATTTGGACATCATATAAATGGCATATCACTAAGTATATCAATAGACTAAACTAGTGTTACTATCAAAATTTGGGAGAGCGTCAGATTAGAGGACCAGATTTAGATCAGAGATAGTAAACAAGAGAGGGAATACATAAGGTCGGGTTTATAAATATACTAAAAAAGGATTTATAAAGAAACAATACAAAAATAAATGAAAGCCAAGAGATACGATATAATAAACCTTCATTAAGAAAATTTATTTTAATAGAGGAATCATCTGGATAATGCTTGCTCTCTCTATTATATATAAGGGCAAAAACCTCTCAATACACAAAGAGCAAACACATCAGACTTATATACATGTGTAATCTATATAAATTATTTATACCAATCAATTGCCAGTTTAACTTCTTTCTCTCTTATACAATCAATTTGTCATTGAGATATGACAACTAAAAGTCTAATTGCCCTTCAACACCTACAAACTTGATCGTACTATTACTTTGTGTGAGGGGTGAGACGATAATATTTAAATGCTTCATATTCATTCGTCCCTAAAAGAAGTAATAATAATTCATACATAATTGATCTGTGTACAAAAGCGATGGCATAATGATTAGTAATATAAATATTCGACGCATCATGATAGCTTTAATTAATTGTAGAACGAATTACTCTCCCCCCAAGGAAAACTAAATAAGGTAATAGGAGCAACATGTGTTACAGAGGGACAATTGAAAGGTTTAAGGATGATCGAATGTAACAATGATCGATCAAAATAAAGCAGGGGCAGAATAAGGAAATGCTGTGATTTTTGGGCGCAGAAATATTATTATAATAACACCGGTAAATAAGAAATAAACAAATAAAAAATGAGGCACAACTTAAACTTGAAATACTGTACTTACTTAAAATAGTCTTTTTGAAGGGATAATCATGTACGAATAGCATGTATGTACGTACGAAAGCCATACCAAACCGGTTTAATATAAAAGGCAATCGGACTTTCGATTCCATAATTTCATGTGAAATATAACCAATCAAAGAACCGTATGTGTTCACACCATTTCACTCTTCAGATAACCATGCACTTCGTTGCACTCCGCTCCTGGTAAAAAAGATTCTGAGCAAAATAAAAATTTACTACCGTAATCACATACCGGAACCCCTTAAACATCAACCCCTACCACGACAAGCAGTAACCCAAAGGCATGAAACGTAAACTCGAAATACTTACTTAAAAATAACCCCCTTCGTAGGGACAATTATCCAAGAATAATACGTGCACACGTAAAAAGTCATATCAAACCGGTCCAACATAAAATGCAAATTTGGAACACCGCATCCCATAATGTCATGTGAAAACACAACCAATCAAAGAACCGTATTTGTTCACACCATTTCGCTCTTCAAATAACCAAGCACTTCATTGCACTCCGTTCCTGGTACGGAACAGAATTTTGACATTCTTATAAAAAAGATTGAGCAAAAAAAAAAATACTAACGTAATCACATACCGGAACCCCTTAAACATCAACCTCTACTGCAACAAGCAGAAACACAAAGGCACAAAACGTAAACTCGAAATACCTACTTAAAAATAACCCCTCTCATAGGGACAATCATCCAAGAATAACATGTGCACACGTAAAAAGTCATATCAAACCGGTCCAACATAAAACGCAAATTTGGAACACCGCACTCCATAATGTCATGTGAAAACACAACCAATCAAAGAACCGTATTTGTTCACATCATTTCACTCTTCAGGTAACTATGCACTTCGTTGCACTCTGTTCCTGGTATATCAGATTGTCATAATATCGTGACTTGGATTAATAAATTTCAAGAATATGCATTTAATATTATATGTTGGGGATGATGCTGAAATTTGGGTCTTGATTTAAAAATAAAACCCTACAAAAAACCCACTTATGCTCTTTTGTTATATACACTAACTCTAAACTCTAACCTATTCTACAAAAAAGTTAGTTAGAAAAAAATATCCCAAAAAATTTAAAAATTTCATATAAAAATTAATTAAAATTTCAACAAATTAAATGCCAATTTTTATATATACATACATACATAAATCATTTCAAGTAAATCGGATTTAAATACAGAAATAATAATTGATAAATAGTAATAAATATAAATTTTTTATTTCAAGTTCATTTTTATTATACAATTTGCTCTTATTATTTATGAAAAACTTTTTTATTGAGTAGATATCTATTCAAAAATCAATAAAATAAATTTTCAAAAAACTGCAAAATAACACCCCAAACTGCCAAAATTATAGCATTGTAGTTTCAAGTCAATAAGCATTCAAGTTAGGTACCACATGACCAAAGCATGTCCATAGGTATTCCCAATAGACATGACTGTGACTTCATGTTCTGAACCCTATAAATTTACAATAGATCATCATTATTCATAGTTTTTTCAAAATAAAAAAAAGATATAAGCCTTGCTTTAATTGGCTGTGCCCAAATAGTGTGGCAGGGGTATTATCTAGAAAATCAAAAAAACTGATCATAAGCCTTGCTTTAATTGACTGCGCCCCAAATTGTGTGGCAGGGGTACATATCACATAGAAAATCAACAAAACTAATAAATAAATTTAGGATCATAGTTGATCTTTTAAAGATCTTTTGCTTTGTTGTCTGCAGCATCTAGCCTGTTAGAATTCTTGGATGATTTAAGCTTGTAAATAAAAAAATTTCTTGTACTTTTTTGTAAACTGGTTTGTTATATTTGAAAATAATACTTTCTGCTGTGTGCCTAGTACTCTAAAAAGCCTATAATAATAATCTTATTTGATATTTTTAGTACATCCTTCAGGATATGAGCCTAGCTCCATCTAAAAAAAAATTTGAAATAAAGCCAGTTATCTACATCTTGGACAATTTTTTTATATATTATCTATTTTTTATATGTTACTTCTACTTTTATTATTTAAATAATTTTAGTATAGTTTTTGGGCCATGAGTCTGGTCTCACTTAAAAATATTTCTGAGAAACCAGCTATTTATATTTAGATAAAAATTTCTAATAAACAATTTTTTTATATTTCTAGTATAGTCTTCAGGCTGTAAGCCTAGCTTAATCTAAAAAAATTTTGTTGGGATGAAGCCAGTTACCTATATAAAATAAAAATTCTTATTAGCCATTTACTTTTATATAATATTTACTGTATTTATGTGAAATAATTTGCACCTGCGTGTTATTTCAAGGGAATGCACATTATTTCAGGGTAAAGGTCTAATTTCTATAAAAAATTATGCATTATATACGTGTGATGCATAAAAAACCTGTATTTCTTAATTTTATATATAGTCTTTCCAATCTAAGTCAGATTTTTTGTCTAAAAAAATTCTTATTTTTGCTTGTTATTTGAATTCGTTATTTCAGCAGATTATTAGTTTAGCATTTGGAGTGTGCATTATATCGGGATGCACATGGGTGTTATTTTGAAACCAACATGCTATTTTAAGAAATGCAATTTTTGAAATAATGCTTATTATTTCGAATAAATATGGTATTTTTAATTTTTTTTTTTTTATTTGGTATTGTATATAGCAAAAACTTTTTCTAATAATTTTTATTTATGCTCTAATTTTACATAGATCTATACTTAGTGTTTTACATAAACTGGACCTGGGCAGGTATTTTTAAAGATCTGAATCCAGTTTAGGATCCAAAATATAGATCCAGATCCTGTCTGTCTCTAAAAAATTTTATCTAGAAAAAAATATGCTTTCTATATCTCTTTGATGACTTCACTTGTTTTTATATTACTTGTTACCTACATTATGAGCATCTTTGAACAAACAGAAAAGCTACTTATGTTTTAGACAGGACTGGACAAATTTTAAGGTCCAGATTCAGTCTGGTATATAGACTAAACCAGACCTGGTTCAGACCTGGATTTGTTACAAAACTCTATCTATACTCTAACTTAGCCTAAATCTATGCACTAATTATTCTAAATTTATGCCTTAATTTAAACATAAATTTATACTTATAAAAAAAAATATAAATAGAAGATATTGACAAAAATACTGTTAAATAGATTGTTTATTCCATTGTTAAAGGAAAAGAAGCTTTCAAATATTTGTAAAATGAATCAAATGTACATTGAGTACTAAGAATTCCTGAGACTAAAAGTATAAATAAGACCATACTTCAACTATTAGTATAAATTGGCCAAAACTATATTCTAATTTAGTCAAAATTTATGCTTTAAGTTAGCCCAAATTAAGTTAGTTAAATTTTATATGTCATATATAATTTACTAATATAAAAATACAATAATTTTTTTGGTTTAAAGAGCCACTTTGGGAATTGAATTTTATTCAATATATTATGAACAACAGATATCTATATTGGTATAGCTTGATTCACCAGCAATTAACTCACTGACACTCTATTTCATCAACAAATTATTTACTAACAAATTCATTTTACTGACAATTTTTTACCAAAGCTCATTTTACTAACAAAGTAATTCTGGTTATTGTTGTTTGGTTAGGATAGAATAAAAGTTAAAGTTAATGTGCTTTATAGAAAAAACTTGTTAGTGAAATGAAACCAACATTAAAATAAACTTGTTAGTGAACAATTTGTTGGTAAAATATAGTATCTATAAGTGATTGTTAGTGAAATAATATGGACCCTATCTACATAGAGGCTATATATTAATAAAAGTACAACTAGCTAAACTTACAGCTTTTAGTTGCCTATTTAAGTAGTAGTTAAGTAGTCATCTGAAAGTTCTACACTAGCTATTATATCTGCAATTCACAACTAGTTGATCATTGCCTTTTGCCAGTTTGCCTTTATTACAAAAATACAGTTCTAGATTCTTTTATTCTTTTAGAACTAATTTATCTTTAGTAGAAAACTTAGAGAGCATTTTTCTAATCTACACAAACATTACCTATACTTTAGTAGCTTATATATTTACCAAGATTTATATTTGGGGTTATAACTAATTTTTAAACTCTATTATTATCAACTTCTGCCTTTATAAAGTTTACTCTACCTTAGCACTACTTCTTTTTTTTATTTCTTTTATTTTTTGCTATTTATAATAATTTATATAGTCAGACCTTCCTATAGTCACTAAGTTGGTCACATTCTATTGCAGAGATGATAAATAACTTGAAATGATCTTGTAACTCAAATAAATAATAACTAGTCATTGGTCATTTAAAAAAATGAAATGATCTGTTGAGTCATTTGAAATATATACTATATTTTTGCAAAATAACAGACATGGCTATAATTTCGCCCTATAAGAAAAATGTACCATATAGGCATAGGATGAAATCGGATAGGCACGGGTCATTTGGCATGGATCAAGATCCAGATTTGTATTGGTATGGCCTGAGTTGGTTCAGATTTAGTAGACTGTGCAGGACTGTGTAACTGTACTAATTGGATTGTAAATGGCTCAGGTTTTGTAGCAGTTTAATCAGCACAGGATTTTGCATAGGTAATAAGCATAAATTCATATGCCACTGGATAATGATGTGGATTAACTATTAAAACCTAAATTTACATAAATAATCAATATAAGATGAATAAGCTAACTGTATATAACCCAAAATTTTGTAAAAAATTTTTTTTGTTAAAACGCACAGGGAAGTTCATTAGTGAAATTATAAGATATCGCACTTTTTTTAAAAAAAATCCTTTACTGATCTTATGCTCTCCATGAAACAAGCCAACATGTATCACAAACAATATATATATAATATACAGATATGTATCATCTGAATGTACTATTTCATATGACATGATGTTATATGCACCCTTTGCAGTAATGTTCATGCTATTTTTACTGTAATATTCTGTAAAATGTTACTGTACATGCCACAAGATCTGTGCCATTTTGAGCATTCCCGACACTAATTTGTATTACAACCTGTACTACTTTTCTTATAGAGTCAAATAATGGTCAGAATTAAGTAATAAAAGTTAAAAATTAATTTTGTTACATCTACACATAATTAATATGTTGCACTAATTAAAAATTGTATAAATTTTTGAGCAGTGCTTTTAAAATATGAAATGTCTGTGCCTGGGTATTTTATATACTTTTCAATCTATATAGTTTGTTTTAGCTCCTGAATTTTTTTAATCTGCACAATGCAGGAGTATTCTTAGCGAAATTTTGGTTGTAAATTTGGTTAGACCTACTATTTTAATTATTTACCTATATTATTTATACATATACATATAATTTTCTAATTTAAATCATTAAATGTTAACTATATAAGACCACATAATTCATGCTAATTCAGTAACATATTTATTCATTCATGCCTAATTCTGTAATTTATGCAGTAAGAGTTTCAGGCTTAACTTATTTTGAAATAAGTAGAAGTTTAAAAAATCAATTTTATATTTAAAATTTGAAAAAATAAGTGTAGCCTGTAATAAAATTATCTTTTTTAATAAATACCTATGATAAGTGATTTTGTAAATATATACTTCAAAAAAATAGGATATATACATTACTTCTTTTGAAATAAATACATTACTATAAGGTTTTATAATTAACAATAAGTGATGTATTTTGACAATAAGTAGGATTTTTTAAGTAGTATTTTTACTATGTTGAATTATAAATCAGAAAGTAAAATAAGTTTTTTTTGATTTTAATTATGAAACTCTCTACTTATTTTATCTGAAATCAGGCATTAATTATTATAATTCTGAAACTTCCTACTCATATTTATTTATTTGTGCTAATCAAATTTTAATGAATTATTAAAATTCTTAAAATACAAATAAAATGGGTGCTTCTAGAAAATCATTGAATAAATCCAATTAATTCTATTTTGCCAATGTATAATCTACTGAATGAGTAGTATGTCCATCTAATTCGAATTCGAGTTCACTATTTTTAAATTTATTATGATCAAAATTATCCTCATTATTCAATATATCTGTCCAATTTTCAACTATATTTAACCAATACTCTTTACTAAAAGTATCAGAGTTATTGTTTATATTTTCAGTTATATCCTCTGTCATTTGGGAAGTTTTGCTTAATTATGAATTGCCCAAAACAAATAAATCGTTATTCTCATTGTCAATTGTTTATTACTCTTGTATCACACCTCTGTTATCAGATTTGTAAGATTGAATAGAAGTAGCAAGATGGGTTCATTTATATTTTTTTAGCCTATTTAGCTTCATTATGTTTTTGTTGTTTAATATATCACTATACAACTAGCTTATAGATAATACTAGTCATGCTTAATTAATAATTTAATTTAAATTTAAAATTAAATTTACAGAATTAGCAGTATAAAATTACAATAAACTAAAGGTATAGCGACCTAGAGAAGTGACCAGGTTTTTACCCTCTGGTAGTAGATCGAAGGTTCAAATCCCACTGACAATGATAACAAAAATCAGGCCTGTGTTGCAGTAACTGTGGCTCAATATTGGTTGGGTGAGAAACCTGTAACCTTGGTTCTACTATCTTGAATGGGATCTTTTGGGTGCAATAGTGTATTGTTACATATAAAAAATTCAAGGAACTGAAAAAAAGGAAACCTGTCTGGAAAGTTCCAAGTAAGGAGGTTGATTGAAATTTTTGGCAGTGCTACCATGAATAAGATTGGTACTGGGATCAGAACAAATCTTACAAGGGAAAGGGAGGTATCTAGTAGCCCGGACTGCAAGTGTCAGTATAATGCAGATACATTTGTTACTAAAAATCTATCAACAATTTCAAAATGGAAAGTAGTTAGTTGAATAGTACAGATTTGCCTGCAAGATAAAATAGTCCTAAGGCCATCAGGAATACAATTGGTGGTGACCTTGCATAAATCAGAAGGTTTTGAATAGGCAACACTTGTAGCAGTTTGCAGGTATAGCAACTAGTATAGAACCTGCGGGCGGACAACTTAAATTAGATACCAAAAGTGCACATGTGGCTAGTTGTACTCTCATTTATATAATTCTATATAATATAGGTTTAATTTGGGTAACCATTTTAATTAATAAAGTGGCCTAGTAGAGTATATATTCAACAAGAATAGTACAATTGTATCTTTGACAAAATTGAGGAAGAAGAATAGAGAGAAATGCTCCAAAAGACACTAATAGCTCTGCTTCAGGATTATCTAACATAGGGTACACAATTCTAAAAAAAAACTTGATAAAAGAGCTACAAAGCTCCTTCTAAACCTCCTAAACACAATTCTAAATAAAGGGGACATGCCAAAGAAATGGAAATTTGGGATGATATTTCAATCCCAAAAATAGCAGAGTGGGACCTGCAGCTCAAAAATTCTAGGCTGATTATGCTGTTGGAAGCAGTGTTGGAAATCTGTTTTGAAATTTATGTTCTCATGAGAACATGTTTATTGAATTTAATGTTCTCAAAACTTTTTTTATTTTCTCAATTAGAAAAAATTTTTTTCTTTTACTCTCTCCTTCTCTTTCTCTCTTTCTTTCTCTTTCTCTCTTCTCTCTCTTTCTCTCTCTTACTCTCTCTTTTTTTCTCTCTTTCACTCTTTCTCACTCTTTCTGCTCTTTCTTACTCTTATTTTTTTTCTCTCATTCTCTTTCTCACACTAATACTTTTAGTTATTTTTTAATTTTTAATTTTAATTAATATATTTAAAAATTATTAATAAAAATATAATTTATTTAACAAACTATATAAACAAAGCTAAATTATTTATAATAATAAGATTATAATTTTATATGTGTAATTTTTAAAAAAATTAATATTTGAGGTTTTTTATATATTGTTGGAGCTTGGCTCAGCTTATATATTAAGTTTTAAATAAGCTATACCATCTCTCAAATGTTTAAATAAATAAGTAATATAATATACTATTCTTTTTTACTATAATGAAATATAGATTCAAAAATTGCTTACTATAAAATTTTAAGATATAATACTAAAGTTTAAGATCATAATAACTAAAGATTTGTTAAGTAATTTTCTTATAAGAATTATCATCATAGTGAGTTTAGCTCTAAAATTTATGATATTATATATATACATAATAAGGGCTATATTGCACTAAACTAGAAATAGATAAACCAATAAACTTTATTATCTAAAATTTTTTATGATTCAAAAACAACTAAATTGTTCTCTATTTCAACTAACTAACAATTAAATATTTATGAGATTAATTATTTTAAACTGCTATATCAATAAAAATAATTTTTTATTATTTTATATAATTTATATAGAGAACATATTTTTCAAACTTAATGTTCTCAAAAAAAATTTAATAGAGAACATCTTAAATTTTGTAAATGTTCTCAGATTGAAAGTGATGTTCTCATGAGAACATGAGAACATAAGATTTCCAACACTGGTTGGAAGCAGCAAAAAAAGAACTCATAAGAACCATCCTTATATCACACAAGATTTTGCGAGTACCAAATTTTGCGGGGCTACAAGAAGAATGCACTCAGGATCCAATTCATATCATGAATGCCCTTATTGAAGCAGCTAAACAAAAAACAAAGAAGTATGGATAACTCTAATAGACATCAAAAAAGCATTCGATACCATAAATCTTAAGAGGTTGCAATTAGTATTAAGGAGAATTAAAATCCCTGAGAAGTTAGAAAAGTTTCTCATGAATATGTTCACAAATAGACAAGTCAAAGTAATTGCAAAGTTTGGTCTGACAGAAGGCTTCAGCCCTGAACGGAAAATAGACCAAGAGGAAATAATCTCTTCTTTTTTATAGAAAATCTACTTTGACCCGTTACTATACAAACTCCACAAGTGTAAACAGGGAGTGAAAGCAAGATTAAAGTGACCAATAGTAATAACCCAAGGGAAAAAAGAAAAAGAAGAAATTCATGTAGAAGGTTTGGCATATGCAGACAATACTGCTCTGATGGCAAACTCTAAAACAAGTATACAAAGCTTAGTCAATACTGCAGAATTCTTCTTTCGACTAAACAATATTAAGATCAATGGGAAAAAAACAGAATTATTAATGATAAATAAAAAAACAAAATAGAAAAAAAAGCAATCTTCATTAAAGAAGAAAAGGAAAAAATATCAGCAAAAAAAAAAAAGGAATTAGTTCAATATCTTGGAGTCTGATGAAAAGACTTGAAGTAGAAATAAACAAATGGCCAATCTGCTTAATAGGAAAAAATTTCAATTGAACATATAAGATATATAAACAATATAGTAATACTTCCTAGAGCAGAATATAAATTAAATACAGTAATATTATCTAAAGAAAAATGTGACAAACTGCACCAACCAATAATAAGATAAAAAAGTAGAAATCAGAACTGGTCTCGACTGCTTCAAATACTATTCCACTACAAAATATATTTGGTGAATCAATTCTCTATGGCAATGGCATATGGAGCACATGATTATAGAATAGGTGATAAGAATAAACAATCCAAATCTTGTATGTGACCTTGCTAGAATGAGGCTTAGAGATGTTCAACTCCTATTAAGATCTATAGTACCCATATGCGAGTATTGTATATGGGACAATTTTGGTCAATTTTGGACATTTTTTCAAATTAAAATTACTTGAAATTTTATTAAGATAATCTAATTTAATTTTTTCACCAATAAGTCTAGCACCTAAAAAAATATATAATTATATATTTTTTTAAATAACTTTATTAATTAGTTAAACATGGGACATAGGCTTGGACGATTTTGGACATCTGGACATTGGGCATTTTATATAGATAGATATGTCCCATGTACAACACTGCCTATATGGACTTTAGACAACAATAAAATTAAAAAGATTAAGTAGAAAAATAATCTGAATGCGGGCATTTTAAAAATGACAAAAGATATGAGTATTAGTATCAAAAATTCTAGATAGGAAAAAGACTGGACCATAAGCACACACAATAGAGCCAGTATAGAGATAAAAAGCCTATTAACTAAGAAAATTTTTAAAAAAGTTACCCAAACTGTCGAGCAAATAATTATATGACAGAATAATAAAATGCTCACATAGTAACAAATTAAAAGGGTTCATGAAAAGAAAAATGACCTTATGGTTCAAAAAATTAGAAGAAACTGTATTAGAAGACAAAATATCCTATAGAATTAGAAGTTTATGCTCAATGGGAGGAGATAAATAAATCCAAAATTAAGTGAAAAAAAAGAAAAATATCACACAAAAGATCAAAAAAAAGAATGGGTAATTGGACAGAAGAGAAATAATATAGGGATCATTTCTAGGCAAAGTAAAAAAAAAATCTCTAAAATAAAAAGGTGCACATTTTAGAATGGAAGTAAAACAAAGAGAACTTGGTATATAACAACCCTTCAGAATTAAGTATAACTCCTACAAGTAAGATCCTCAAAATAAAAAAAACGAAGTATAAGACAAGAGTCTGTGGATAAATGGGAAAAGTAAGTGAGGCTAGGTCACAGAAATCAGCCATAAATATCTCAAAAATATAATAGCTCCAGAAAAGAAACTAGAAAAAAGAAAGAATCAGAAATAGAACATATGACTCTCACAAAAAGTTGGGATGTATATCTGATTCAAAATTTAGTTGAGAATAGGAAAAAACAACAAGAACTTACACAAGTACTAGAGAAGAATCTGGTGTACAATAAAATAACATACTATACTGATAGCTCACTCAGAGGAGGAGTTACAGAGAATCACAAAGCAGGATATAGAATAATTCAAGTAGATAGCAAAGGCACAATAGTTAGAGAACTTAAAGACAGAATACAAGGCTAGTTTTTCTCAACAAGATCAGAACTTATAGCAATTCTAGAAGCAACTCTGATAACTTTAAGCAATAGCCAAATAGACATCTTCACTGACAGCCAAGTAGCAATCCACATAATTAAAAAGAGCTAGGAAATCAAGGGTACAAGAAAATAGTGCAAACATGAAAAACCTGAGCATCTTAGAAACAATCGTCAAAATCCTAGATAGACCTACAACTTCACAAAGTAAAAGCACACGCGGAAAATGTGCTAAACAAATTAGAGAATAGGGGGCAGCAAAAAAAGGTGCACAAGAAAAAAAATAATTTCAATCCATGTAAATGAGATTCAGAAAATGTTGCTGAGACCTATCTAAAACAATATTACAATTGAACCCTGATCTGTAGCTTTCTCAAAATGCTTACACAAACTTTTCACAAAGTAGACTGGCTTTTCATACAAAATTTAAAAGATAGTATTCATCAAAAAAGAGCAAAAAGTCAAGACTGAAAAATATTCGGAAATTTGTGGAAAAAGAAAAAAAAAGAAAAAGCAAGTTCTTTCAAAGCAAATAAGAAATGGAGATTCAGATTAAAGAGCTTAAGCGGTTTACTGCTCACACTAAGTTTACACAAAAGAAACTAAGAAGACCTATCTATATCAAACGCAATATGCAGAAAATATAAAAAAAAAGAAGAGGACTTTGAGCACCTAACAACATGTAAAGTCGACAAAGCATTCTGGTCTGAAAAAGAGTGTTTGATAGTAAAAGAAATCTGGTCAAATTTAGGTACATTGATTAAGAAAAAAATGTCGATTAATTACTTGTACTCAATGTTAACAGAGGGAGAAAAGGCAGTCAGATGCATGTAGTGTTTCAGGCGAAATTATATATTTTGCCCAGCTGAAATTTTCTAAATAGACGAAATATATTTCAGCCCACATCGGCAAATTTTATATATAGATATACATCGATTACTAACCGGTAAGATATATATCGATATTAAATACCCTGCTGATTTCTATTGATAGTGATAGTAATCGATATATATCTGATTATCAGATATATATCAATTATTATCACTATTGATAGAAATCTGCAGGGGTATTTAGTATTGATATATATCTTACCCAGTTAGTAATCGACATATAGCTATATATAAATTTTGCTGATTAATCGATATATATCTGATATAATATTAACTAATAATTATATAATTATTATATTCACATAATCATACTTTTTGCAAATTTTTAAACATTTTACAGGTTTTCGCAAGTTTTCACAAGATTTTGCAAATTAATATAAAATTTATTTTATTTATTATTATTATATAATATTTTAAATTATTCACAATTTAATATAAAATTTTATTTTTTTTATTTATTATTATTATATATTATATCTTAAATATTACATATTTTATTATATATTATTATAAAAAACAACAAAAAAAATAAACCCAAAAAAAACAAGAAATGAAGACAAAAAAAATAAACTATAATATTCCTTATATTTGTTAATATTTACTTATATTTGCTTATATTTGCTTATATTCCTCATATTCCTCATATTCGCTATTTCTTGCAAAATGCCAGAAAAGTTAAAATAGGTATTCTTGTAAAGTGCCGGAAAAGTTAGGTCGACCTCTTGCAAAGTTTTGAAAGAAGTAAAGAATAAATAAAATAAAATAAAAGTAAAAAAATAAGTAAAAAAACAAACAAAAAACAAAAAACCAAACTGAAAAAATACCGAAAAAACAAAAACAAAAAAAAATAAACTATTATATTTGTTTATATTTGCTTATATTCACTTATATTCGATTAAATTCGTTTATATTTGTGACTTCTTGCAAAGTGCTCTTGTAAAGTGCTGAAAAAGTCAAATCGATTTCTTGCAAAGTTCCAAAAGAAGTAAAGGATAAATAAAATAAAATTAAAAAAATATGTAAAAAAAATGAAAACAACAAAAAACAAAAATGTAAGCAAACTAAATAAAAAAATAAACAATGGCCCAAATCTCCATTTTGAGTTTGTGTTTTTGCAATTCAGAAATCGTCAAAGGTTTTTGCAAAGTGCCAGAATAAAATAAATTAATAAAAATAAAAAAAACAAAAACAAAAAACATGAAACAAAAAATAAATAAAATGAAACCTTGCAAAAACTTGTGAAAGCTTGCGAAAACTTGCATTCTTGAATCTTTGAAATTGCTGAAGAAAGCAGTTGTATGTTTTTGCAAAGTGTCAAAAGGCTAAGTTCATGTTCAAAAATTTTTTTTAAGTTCAGTTCAGGTTTATGAACCTAAACCTGAACCTATATTGAACTGAACTGAACCTAGGAACTCTAACTGTAATAAGTTGGTAACCTATTTTAGATAGTAGCAGACCAGATGAAAATAGGTGGGTTAACCTGCAGGTTAACCTGTAGTTGATCCATAAGATAATCTATGGGTTGACCCATAGGTAATCTATAAATTGAAAAAACAGAACATATATTATTTAATAGAAGGTACTGAATCATCAAATTTGGTCTAGTACATCAAAAGTTATTTATCATATTTGCATATAATAGCAGGCTGAAGCATTAATTTGGATTTTGACTTTTCAAAAAATTTGGCTATTTTGCTTAAAATAGTACTCATGTGTATCTCAAAATAATGTGCACCCTTTTTATTTAATGTTTTAAAATGAGATAAAAGATTCAAAATACAAATGCAAATTCAATAACAAAATAAAAAATTATTTTTTACCAGGAATGTATATGAAGTAGGAATAGGAATCGATTTAGTCAACTAAAAAATTTATATGTAAATTACTATGTTTAGTCAATTTAGTCAACTAAATTATATAGCTGATTCCAATCTCTTGTACAAAGTATGTAAGTATGGTTTATATTCAAGCTTTGCATTTACCTACAAAATCTTGATTCTAATTGGATATAGAAAGCAAAGAATGCAGGTTTTGATTTCTGCATTTTTAATTGACCAGTTATGGCTAGTTATAACTGAGTTTCAATATAGCACATCCCAATAATCCAAGTTTCTTCTGCAACTCTACTGACAATGCTAGAGGTAATATTTTTTATTAATATTTGAACCACTTTGCTAATTTGGTATTATGTTTTGAATACCAGTACAGAATTTTAAAAAAGTCACATTTAGATTCAAAATATAGCACATGCGCATTTCAAAATAGTGCACAGGGACCCAAAATAATATGCAAGGAGGTGTTATTAAGCACAAATTTGGTACCGTATTGTTGCGAAATAACTAGAGTTAGAATCTGATATATTTTTATTATCCGAATATAAATAAAATCAAAAAATATATCTGGATTAATCTATTTTAAATCCGGATATAAATATATCTGAATGTATCCAGATATAAATATATATCCAGATATAAATTTATATCTGGATATATATTTATAGCCAGATATATATTTATATCTGGATATATATTTATATCTGGATACATATTTATATTTGGATTTATTTTTCTATCTGGATATAAATATAAATCTGGATAAGGGTGTGGTGACTTAGAGAAGTTGCCAGGTTGTCACCCCCAAGCGGCAGGTCAAAAGTTCGAATCCCACTGATAATGTTTTGAAAAATAGGCCTGTATTATGGTAACTGTGACTCAAGATCGGTTGGATAAAAATACCTGTAATCTTAGTTTCACTATCTTGAATGGAAGCTTCCGAGCGAATTGGTGTATTGTTACATCAACAAATCCAGGAAACTGAAAAAACAGAAACCCCTTGGTAAATCCCAAGTAAGGAGGTAGATAGACGGCTACGATGGTGCTACCGGAAGAGATAGGTGCCAGGCCAGAAAACGAACTTTACAAGGGTTGTAGTAGGCGATATCAGTGGTTTACAAAATCCAGACTGCGAGTATATGGGTAAAGCCGTAGCATTGATTGCTAAAAGAAACTGTATGATTAATTATGTGGGACATGTATCGTACTGGTAAAATTCTATGTCAACTAGTTTGGTTGGCATAGTGCGGCAGGTCATTCCTGGGAATTCATTAAAAAGAGGTGTCATGCCGGGCAATGTCGGAGGTTAAGTATTAGGGGATAGATAGGTTTAGGGATAATGAGAATTTAAAATAGGCAATTCCCATAGTTGGGTTGCAGGTATGGCAACTATTATGGAACCTTAGGGCAGACCACTTAAATTAGACACCCGAAAAGCGTATGTGTGGCTAGTTGTATTCTGTAAAAGTACATATATCTTAAAAATTCTAATAAAACACTTGTTGGCGAGACTGCCAAAGTTTAAAAAATATATATATATATATATAAATCCGGATATAAATATCCAGCAAACTCATATGATCATGAAATGATTTCTTGTTATTTTTTCATGTGTTTTAAATTAAAACTCAGCGAGCGACTCCCTACCAATCATGATAAATTGCCAGAAAACACCAAAATTGTCGAATACAGTCATTTGGCAAATTATTGGCTACACATGCCGCAAAGCGGCACGTGATCATTTGCCAAATTACCATTATTCTACAATTTTTGACCAATATTGTATACATATCTGAATACATATTTGGATATAAATACATATCCAGATATAAATACATATCCAGATATAAATATATACAGTCTACCCTCCATAAATGCAACCTCCATAAATGCAATACCTCTCTAATTGCACGTTTTTTCTATTCCGTAAAATGTTATTAGTGCTAAATGCACGTTCTATATTCTGTAAATGCACGTTCTCTTGAATAACATTTTATATCACACTAACTTCCCTAAATGCACATGGCCAATCAAATTTTAGTATTTAAGATAGGTTATACAGTTTTGGTAGAAGTTACACAAACTTGATGATCTAATTTTTAAAAGCTGCAATTTAATTGGCTCTCTTTAAATGCAAACCTCCCTAAATGCACGTTGTAGGCTTGTCCCTACGAGTTGCATTTATGGAGGGTTGACTGTATCAGATATAAATATATCCGGATATATATATATCCAGATATATTTTCTATCTGGATATATTTTCTATCCGGATATATTTTCTATCCAGATATATTTTCTATCCAGATTCAAAAAATAGATCATTATTTATTTAAAATCCGGATTAATCCGGATATAAATATATATCCGGATTCAACTACTATCTCTAGAAATAATGCACAGAGGTAAAATTACGATTTCAGTCTAAATTAAGCTCAAAATGGGCCACTATTGTAAATAATGCCTATGCACATTATTTTGCAACAACACAGTAATATTAAATGTTATATTTAACTTTTTAATAATCATAAAATCTGATTTGCTAATTGGAATATCAGATATGGGTAAGTGGGGTAGGCTTACAGTAAACAAAAATCTGCTAATTTCTGGAAGCTCTCTTATATGATATTGGATAGTTATTGAGAATAAAAGTGACTATTTGATTAGAAATTACAAGAAGCCTAATAATGAATTTCTTATAAGTCGATTATAAATTTTTGTATATATAACCTGGTTACTTATAAATTTTTGTATATATGTACCTGATTATTTATAAATTTTAGTACATTTATATCTGGTTAGGGTGCTGACATTTATTATCTAATATCCATTTACTATAGGGCTTACCCCCATCTCCAGGTAAATTCTATAAATAGAATTTTGCCCAATAAAATTTAACTAAGGTAAGATTTTTCTTGACCCCCACTCCCTAAAATATTACCTAATAAATGTCAGCTCCCTTATGCACCTGATTAGGCAATATAAAGTTGATTGTTCATTTTGCATTACCACTGATCCATTTTTTCAATTTTCAAAATTTTTTTTAGATCTCAATTGTGCCAATTGAGAAAATAAAAAAATTACTCTTGCATGACCTTAGATGTGAACATTATTCTATTAATTTATAGTAAATTAAAAAAATCAGACTAACTGACCCAGTTTTCAGATTCAAGTAATGCAAAATGAAAATCAATTACATGGTCTTATTTATAAATTTTTATTCAATTATATAATTTGATTACTTTGCTACTATTATAATTTTTAAATATAATAATATTATAAAACAAATTGATAAATTAAAGCAAATTTGAATTGATAAATTTAATAATTTAAGATTCAAATAATGGTTTAAAAGTAGGCAAAATCTATATAAACATTTTTATTTATAACAAATGCAGTAAGATTTATACAAAATGATTATTATTTTAACAAGAAATTATTTTCCTATAATGATTTTTATTTATGTTTTATTAAATGTAAAAAATTCAGGAACTCTACTCGATTCCGTGAATCTCATGCAGAACCATGTATCATGCACATAATTTTTAAAAACCAGAATTTGGCCATTAGTCACTACTTTCTCACTATATGCATTAATTTGTATTCACATTTTTTTATATTAAGTTTATAGTCAATTAGAGTTTTGAAATATTAACTGTTAACAACTCAGTTTTTTTTATCGACCTGGGTGATCTAACAGTTAACCTGTGGGTGACGAGTATGTATTATTTTGCTGACAATCACTTCACGAAATAACATTTTACCGACAAATGCTCACTGACAGTTAATTTTACCAACAGTTTGTTTTACCAAAGTTCATTTCACTGACAAGTTTTTTTTCAAAAAGCACACTAACTTTAGCCCTAATTCTACCTAATTCTACCTGATCCTAAAGACAATGACCAGAATTACTTTGTCAGTGAAATGAGCTTCGGTAAAATAAACTGTCGGTAAAATGAACGTGTCGGTGAATAATTGTCAGTGAAATGTTATGTTGGTTGATTAATTGATTGCCACCCGTGAGTGATGAACCATGTGGTACCTTTTTTTAACTGATCTGTTTCATCTGGGTGGCACATTGTCTATCTGTTGGGAACCTGAATAAAAATTTTTTAGATGGATCAATTCACTATGTAGGCAATAATATAAAAATGTTAGACAAAACAGAAGTAAAATCAAAATAAATAAGAAGTTTTCTTAAAATCATCCTGGATGATTTTATTAAAAATCATTTATGATCATCTAACATATAACCGATCGATGATTATCTATGATAATTGATTCTTTTTTTTATTTTTTTTATTTTAGTATACATGTCTAACATTAACCTCTTATTTTATTTTTATTTAACCATTAATGCAGTAATGGCATTATTATTGGAGCCATCATCATTGAAGTTATCACAGAAGTCGTCATAGGTGCCATATTGCCTTATAGGTGATAGGTGAGTATTGTATTATGCATTTGAATTGCTTTGGGTTTGCTGCCTTTTAATTTACTTCTGGTTTCGCTGGTGTTTTTTCTTGCTGTTGTATTTTTAACCTTCTTCCTTTTTTTCAGTTTCAGTCTTGCATCACTTGCTTTGGTACTGCTGCTATGGTAGGTGTCGTGTTATTGTGATTATTGTATTGTTTTAGGTGGATTTTGTCATTGTTTTGTCACATTATTTGTGTTGTTTTGAAGTGGATTTCATCATTTTTGTGTCGCTGAGGTTTTTCTTTGTTGTTGCATATCTAACCCTACTGTTCTTTCTATAATTGTTGGTTTTGCAGCACTTGCTTTGGTGTCGCCTAGGTGTTGTGTATTGCTGGTGATTTTTGTTGCATTTTCTTTCCGTAATCGTTGGTTTCAATTTCATGCTATTCGTTTTAACACAGCAATTATTGCTTTTGGGGTGGATTTTATTGTTTGATTTACTATGGTGTCATTGGTGCTTTTTATTTGGTGCATATATAATCTTCTCACTTTCCTTCTGTAGTCATTATTTGTGTCAGTTTTATGTGACTTTATAAGTGGATGTTGCCATTATTTGTGTTGCCTTTGTGGTGACCATTTCGTCATTATTGGAGGTGTCATTGTTTTTGATATAGTTTTTGACATCTTTTCTCTTGGTGCTGTCGTTTAAAAACGTTCATCAAGCTAGTTAGTAGGTTAGAGTGAATTAGTTAGTAGGGTTTTTTTCTATTTTTTAGTAAAATAAATATGCTGTAGCGGAGGCGACAGCTGTAGCAGAAGCATAAACTATTCTTTGCAAAGCAAAGGATAACTAACAATGTCTTTTCAATTAATAAATATTATTGCATTATATTAATTTGCGCTGTACGTACTAATGTCAATGCAAAATTGTTATATATGCGATATAATTAGCTAATTTATGCAGATTGATGATCATGTGATACTACGATATGCTAGGGATAGTATTTAATAATATCATCCAGGATAGTATTTAGAAATGTTCAATAAATAAATATATAGGGGCGTTAATAAAAACTAGTCAAATTGTTTCTAAGTAAATTTTTTTTAAACTTTAGATTAAACTATCTTAGCAACTATTAAACCAATCTTGATAAAAAATGGTTTATTTTAATCCTATATGGTTCTAGAATTAAAATAAAAAATTTTTATCAAAATTGGTTTAATAGTTGTTAAGATATTTCAATCTAAAGTTTAAAAAAATTACTAAAAATGATTTGCCTGGTTTCTGTTAATGCCACCCCATATAATCAAATATATTAAAATTGATATTCTAAATATAGAATCAAAAAATATTTTTTAGCAATAAATATTAATTGTAAATTGGCATAACAAAAAATTAATTACCATATACTTACAAAACAAGCTAGTAAATAATTCCAAGGGGGACCATTCTTGGGTACACAAACTGCAGATCACTTACGAAAAGCCTGATAAGTGATGACCAATCAAATTTTTGTTTTTTAGAAATAAAAAATAATTAAAAAATGCGAAAATAAAAAAAAACAATAATAACTAGAAAAATATTAAAATTTAAATTTAAATTAATTTCCTGAATGCTATTGAGACGTGCAAACATGCTTTTTTTTATTAATTCGTTTATATATAACTAAATCAACTAAGTTTTCATAATAAAAATTTTGTAATTCTATACGATCAACTTATATCTAATCCAAAACCTATATATTTTACATAATCTCTCAATACAACTATTATAATTAGATATTAATACAATTAATGCATAGATAATTAACTTTGATTCTTATTACAACCTAAACAATATTAAAAAAATTATATAGTTAATTATCTATAATTTACTATATAATTGGAATATTTCTACGTATATAATATATATAATAATAATTAAATAAACTTAAATAAGCTTGTATACTACCTTACCTTCACTGAATCATTACCTCTTGGTTTTACTTTTTTTCCCTTCATTTTATATACAAAATTTAGTTAAAATAGTGGTTTTATACTTTGAACTATATACTTTTTAAACGTAACTTTACTAAGAGGTAGCGACATAACAGTGTGGAATTAACTAGGATTAAAAAAATATGTTGTAGTGCGGCTCGAATACTTCAAGTTTGCTTAGAAGACTTTTTGTCTTTCATAGCAGAATTAAGTTATGCGAGCTTCCTAAAAAAGTATTGTAAAACAATATAAAAAAAGCTTTTATCAATTGTGTAACTGATCTACAAATGATGGGACAGTCCCCCTTGGAAGTAAATAATTAATATATTTATATAATAGTATAAATAGTACTAAACAAAGAATTTGATCTTTAATAATAATATAATGTTTTTTTTTTTTTTTTTT
>QKWP01000682.1:47508-94631 GCA_003550325.1 Gigaspora rosea
GAGCTCTACAACTTTCAATTAGTGGACATGTATCGTTAACTTAGTACGAAAAAATATTTAGATGGAAGCACTTCACATTTCGCCTATAGGATCACTTTCCAGTTGACAGGCGGATTATCAATTAATAGATAATTTTAAATATACGTGAATATGAAAATTGGCCAATTAGATTATATAATCCATATTTAGTTAAAAATTGGTGACTATAATGAGGGTTTTTTATTAATAAAATTGTTAAAAAATCAAATTTTCATGGTGATAGTGATTATAAGCAATTTGTGACTATAATGAGGTTTTTTTACTATGTTTGAGTCCGTCGCACAAAATCGGGTGCTTAAATAGAGGTGTGACTATATGGGGTGTGACTATAGGGAGGTCTGACTGTATCTATAATCTTTAAATATTTCTGAGCTTTAAATATAATTCAATAATAAACAAATTATTTATAACTAAATTAATTGACTTGTTATTAGCTTATTGTGATAATTAAATATTTTATAAAAACTAAATTTACTGCAAAATATTTATGAGGATTTCTCATCTCTATTAATACACATCCGTAAGGGTTTTTTACTGACTATAATGAGAAAACTATACAAGTCATCGACACCTAAATTAAGTAGATACGTGTTTATGAGACAAACCAACTATTAAAATAATTAGCTCTATCTCAACTGGATGATTTTATATAAGTGTCCTGAGAATTTTTTGGTCTATCATTATTTACCACACTATGCATAATTTTAAAAATATCACAAATTGTTGGACAAATATCTCGTACAAAATCAAGTGTTAAATAAAAATAAAAAAATCAATACCTATATAAACACAATAAAAATAGTCATAACTGCTTACCTTTTATTAAAATATCTTTATATTCCTGTGAGAATTCTTGCGATAATTTCTTAATAGAGTTCTTTTAAATCACTATTTTGATTATGGAGGATCATTTCTTTTAATTCTTTTAATTTACTAGGATCGTCATGTTCTTTATAAGGAGGTTTTCATTTAAAGTCTCCCAGATTAATGTCCCGAAACTAAATTAAAATACAAATTTAACTATTACTCATAATACAATAATTTATGAATAAAGTTTTCTTTGTAAACATTTGATATGACATTGATCAAAACCTATTCTTGCTATAATTGATTTCAATCTTGCATATTTTAAATTAATACTCATAGAATTTTGATCATGTCATTACAGCATAATTTGAAATGATCTATTAATAGCAGGTCAAATGATGGATCCATTAAAGTATGACCCGTTTGAATTATAAAAGCAAACAGCTGTATTACGTAACTCAATTTGATATATACATTTAAAAGCTTACCTACCTACTTTATATCGAGAATCGTATGGACCTTGCATACTAGGTTCTCATTTTAATAATTCTGGTTCTGATATTATCTCGATTGATATAGATTTTTTGAGAAACGTCCGACATTAATCTACTAAAATCAAAATTCGTAATTTTAGCTATATTATTTATGACAATAATATTTTTGGATTTAATATCATGATGCAGCACTTGTACTGCATTTAAAAACACTAAACCTTTACAAATATCTAATGCGAAACTTAATTTATTCCGATAATTTAAGCCATTTCGTGCCATAAATTCCTTTAAATTTCCACATTCAGACCATTCTTTAGCAAAATATATTAAATGAGATGTTTCATATTTAATAATTCTGCAAAAGCTAGCTACGTTTGGTAAACCCTCCAATCTTTTTAAAAATGTTGCTTGAGTATATATATCTTTCTTTCGATTTGAATAAAATTTCTTGCAGAATACATCACATATTTTCAGATGGTTATCACAATTAATACTATCTAAAATTATTGTCGGTTAGATAAATAATTCATCACTATTAAACCCATTTAAAATCATTGTCTGTTCGTCGATTTATTTTCTGATAGATTAGATTATTAGCAAGTTGGCCCTAAATTACTTTGAACATGGTGTTGACATCTTTAAAATCGCATCGAATTGCCTGTACAAACTAAAATTTCTAATTAAAGTTAATCTTTTAATGTATAAATAAATACATTAAACAAATAAATACCTTTGTTGTCTTTTTAATTTCGCCGTATACAATTTCAATTTTAGATTCTTGGTTTTGGTTAAATTCTTGTTTTGGAAGAGAGATGCCATTGAACATTAAATCTTTTAATAGTTTAGTAGCTTTATTGTTTATCCCTTCCAAAATAATCACAGAATTTATTTTTTGAATATAAAGTGCTAATCCTCTGATATTAGAAATATTTTCAATAAATTTTCAATATTTACAACATTACGTTCTAGGAGAATAAATTTGTGGTGTGTTATAGATATATTGGGATTTTCTATCGAACACTCTAGAATATTCATATTATGCCTAGCTGTTTCAATACATAAATATAATTCTTTACAGATTTTTTTATTGAGTTGCGCGGCTTTATAAGAATTTTTAATATCTGAAACAAGCTGTCCAAACTTTTCAAATGATTAAAAAATCGGGGAAGCTCGTAAATAGCTCTATGCCTTTAATTGTATCAGGTTCTACATTTGATGGTGACGTAATAATAGTTTCAATGTCCATTTGATTAGGTGATCCTACAATAATCAATTTCAAATAAAAATCACGATATTAAGAATATTACGTGAAACATAAATTATCCAAATAATTAACAAACCTGGCGATTTATCCTTGCTTTCTTCAGAATAAATCGGTGTTTGTTCAATATTGTCAAGAACCTCTAGTATATCAGAAATCTCTGCGTACCTATATGAAGGATTATCTCCCCAACACTTTTCAAATATATCTTTATATGATATAGGCATTCCATCTACTGGGGTTTCTCTTGCGCCCAAACAAAGCTCTCTAGTCAAATCTTGATCTTTTCTGCAATTAAATGGTAGACGACATGCGTCTATTTCCCACATGACCACACCAAAGTTATAAATATCTGAAAGTTATGTATGCGTGTAGGAATTTAATGACTTTTTAAGTAATTTTGGACATAGGCCTGTATTCCTCGGATTTCGGATATATGCCCATCATTTATTTCTAGAAGTAATTTCGAGAGGCCAAAATCTGCAAGAAGAGGATTATCATTATGAAGTAAAAAGTTCTTGAATGCTACAAAATCTGCAAATTAAGGAAACAATGCTTAATACTTATTTATAAATTAACTAGTACATGATCATGTGGCGGCTTCGCCGCCAGGTATGATTTGATATCGGTCATGTTAAACATTATAAATAAGTTCAACTTTTTTAAAATTCGAAAGATTCGGTTTGATATACCTGGATAAGTCTTTATTGATTTGCGATCTTAGATATGATTTATGTATAATTGAAACGAAAGGATATAGTCTTAGAAATAGTATAAGATGTTATGCTGGGTATCAATGTAAGAAGTTGCGTATTTAATGTATGGTATTGGTTGGTGGTTTCCCGGGCTGCATAATGTAAGTGGGCGCTAACTTGAAAGCGACTATCATAAATAGAGATTGTCGATAACCCGTTGATAATATGGTGTAAAGCTGACGTTACTGATTATTAATTATAAATGATGCAAAAATGACGTTAATAATCAATGGGATAATTCAAGGTAAGAACATATTCGTTTAACGTATCTTGTTGTTATCGCCGTAACTGTATAAATTTTTTTGGTTTTTTTTTCATTAATTCGGCTGATGACGAAGATATCCGGCGCAATTTATATTTGCTACTCCTGGGAGCATATCCCGTCTCAGCTTATACATCAATTGCACTAATGTAGCCTACAGTTTCTCAACAAAAAATCATGTAATAAAGCTTAATATCTAGCTTCGTTGGCTAGAGGCATCCAAATTATAACACATGTTTCATGACTGTAATGCATTTCAAAGTATACGCAGCGATCACAGATCGGAACTTCGGGTCTACTAATTCCCCAAGTTCATATTAGTCGAATGCAAATTTTGTCCCTCATTGAATGAAACAAATCATTGATCGAATGGTTTAAAAATTAATGTAAATAAAAAAAAGGATTAATTCGAATAATTGGTTTGTAATTGCCATTTCCGTAAAGGTTAAATGTTTATTTAAAATATTTCTTCCTCACAATCGAATAAAAAAACACTTCAGAAAGTCTTTTTTTCAGCAGTTTTTATTGAATCGTTTCATCTCAACCCGACGAAATAAATATATACGAGAGGACAGCCAAATTCTGATATTTTACTATAGCTCATCTAGTGATTTAAGCCACATGGTTTTAGTCGGCTGGCTTAGCCAGCCGACTAAATTATCGGCTAAGCGGCTGGCTAACAGGGTCTGCATCCAGAATATTTCATGCTATTTGGCCCGTATTTATTTTCCTTTTCAGAATTTATTATATCAGCTGGCTTAGCTGGCTAAGGCGGCTTAGCCTTAGCCGGCTTAAATCACTAAGCTCATCGTGATCATTTCGCAATAAATTTACATACAGTATCCGATTTCACACGGGGCTAATATATTTGATCTATATAGTACACCGGATGCCCAATGTCACGTATGATACATTTTAAAGCATAACATGAGAATAAAAAATTATAATCATATATACAAATAAGAAAAATCCAAAAAAAATTTTGTATCTACTCGCAAAAAAAAAATAATGATGATAATAATAATTATGTAATAAAACATCTATATAATACTTTATATAATTTTCTGTACCGGGGCAGAGTGACAACCGCATGTCAAAATAGGTTAACAATGATTAAATGCAGTTAACCTGGCCCATAAATAGTAAGGTTCTTAGATATATTGAATAAATTGATTAATTTCGACTCGGGATCTTCCTGTGGAAACCAGTTTATCACGTATGATGACAATCAAACAACCAAATAAGGCAACAACGAACAAATTCATTCAAATCCTTCGTTACAGCTTCTCGCTATTTCTTTGCAGATCAGTGATTATCAATTCATCTAACCATTAAAAAATCCGACGAAACCAAAAAAAATAGAGAACAACACACAATGCCATAAATAAATATAAGAAACAATAAAAATATATATTTCGATACGCACCGATCACTTTTTAACGATTCGAAAGAATTTTTTTTTTTTTTCTCACTCGAGTACTAGACTTAGTACTATAAGTAGCTGCGCAACGCAGTTGCGCGAAACCAGGAACGGGAAATTAGTACACTATGATTCTAAATATTATGTATAGATAGAATTATCAAACATAATTTTTCTTAAACACCATTAGATTCTGATAATATATATATGATCTAACTATTGCAACCATCCGGATATACCAGTTGGCTATTTACGGTAACCAAAATTTGATTTGCAATTGAGTTAAAGTTCATATGTTCAGTGTCAAATTCACATTATTAATTTATAAAATTAATATATGCAATTTCATAATTAGTAAAGCAATTGTTCTTTCATATGAAAAATCTGAGTCGGGATATCATTTAATTTGATCTGATTAATTACGCGATCAATTTAAGAGTTAGTTTACGAAACAATGTAGGGAGGGCATTAATAAAATATTAATTTTAAGGTTATGTAACGCGCGAACAATAATAATATATTTAAGGAGGCAATGACGATGTTGATACCTGATATCTGCATAAAAATAATAAATCGAGTGCACGACAATCGTAAACTTTAAATTGATTACGTAAATCCGCACAATTTATATAGTTGGCAAACAATATAAACAAAATCTTAAGTGACTCAATATATAAATCAATAATCCAAACAGAATTCTAAGTAAAACAGGTAAAAACAAGCTATAATATTAACACATAAGCACAATAAGTCAAGAAGGCATGATGATAAATAGTCAAGTCAATGTACATACAAAGAAATCAATATTGTAAACACATATGGACATATTATAAAATTTTTTAAATAATGATCCCTACCGCAAATTCAAAAGCATGAAACATCAGCACACATGGTATACAAAATCAAGGAATGATCATCCAATCAGAAGCCTGGCATACTCTACATACAGTACATCATACTACATTCCTGGTTTATATCCATAGAAGAACAAATGGGGTGTCTTCAATTAAAAGGGCCCATTTTTACATTTTTTTGAAAAATGAGTTTTCGTTAAATTCATATAAATTTTGACATGATTGACTTTTTTTAATTATAAATGAAAGTCGAATTACATAATAAAAAATCAAGATAATGTAAAAAGAAAAATTACATGAGGCTGCGTAGAGCCAACACGTCACGAGTTTACCCGATAGTCACCTGCCGTCTTTAACCAATCAATATCGTGAAATTTGATTGATCCCGGATCAGTCCGAAAATCAAAACAAATAATTAAACTCAAATATCTCAAAATAAAATATATGTAAAAATGGGCCCTTTTAATTGAAGACACTCCAAATAAGGAAAACGGATAACTATAGTTAATGATAAGATCGGAGGTATGATCAATTTAACGATAATATAAGGAAAAATGATCATCATAAGGCAGGAGTAGAATAAGTTAATAAGGTAGCTGCGCGACGCAGTCACACTAAAACCAGGAACGTAAATAACGATTTTGTAATAACTTTTACTGTATTTCGCAAAATGATACAAGGGGTATAATTTCAAATTTTGCCTAGATTAAGCTTATTTAAGAAATAATTTTAAATAATGTCATGAGCGGAGCGTTATTATGCAACAACACGGTAATCATATGTAGTAATTGAATTAATTTGGAAAAAAGCAAATAAATTTTACATACAGTATGTTGTTACCAGATAAAAGAGCATTATATTTAGAAGTAGTAAAAGGTTATGACCGGTCATGACTGGTCATAACCGTAACCGATACCAGTCAGAAGCTCCTAATTGACTGGTTAGAATCTGAGCAATAATAAAACCATTACATTTTTAATATTTATATGTGATTCAGATAATATTCATGCATAATTTATCCAACTATTGATAACCGAGCATATGAGTAAAAAAATCCTAGCCATTGAATCGATTTTGTCATGGGTTCTCAAATGTGACTGAAAATCGGGCTGAACAGTGATGTGAATTAGAGATTGTACCCGTTTAACCGATAACCCGGAACCCGTTATTTTAATGTTATACCGGAATAAATTATGCTTAGCCGGTTAATCCGGGTAAAAAAGAAAAAGAGAGAGAGAGCCAAACTAAACAAAATTGGCTTAGGAAAAAAAAAGACCTGGCAACGATCTTTAATTTGCTTGATCGGTCTATCCAAAATAGCAGGTTATCGAAATTTTGGCAGGATGTTATACTGTAGCATTTATTTTGTAGCTAAATACGAGAATTAGAACCAGTTGTTATGATACAAGATTAGAGAAAGGAGTATAATATCGTGAATCGAATAAAGTATGTAAAATGTGATCTTGTCCCCGTAATTAACCCAAAAATGTAAAGTAATAGAATGCATTTACTTATTCGATTATACTATTGGGAAAATTAGAACTAGTTGCATCACGATACAAAATTGGTCAATTTTGCCATAATTCTACCTATTTTGGAAAGGAGCAAAGGCAAAAGTATGTGAAATGTGATCTTGTCCCCGTGCTTTTTATATAATTTGCCTGTAATTAATCTAAAAATGTAAAGTAATGGAATTCATTGTCGTGTTGAAAGTTCTGAATATTAAGATTAAAACATGACAAAACGGGTAAAGGCCTGTGTAAACGAATGTGAAAAATCTAAAGTAGATTCGAATTCACGCTAAAAAGAAGGCATATGAATAAGACTAATGCGAAGCATTCAAAATCTGCTAATAAAGATCTTTTTATTAGAAAAAATTACTTTCCCTTTTTAGCTGCGAAGCCTCAACCTCTATGAAATTCTTTGATGCATTCTTTAAAATTCATATGATATAATAGATGCGATAGAAAGCTTTATAAAATTATAAAAAAAGACAAGAAATTAATAAAATCGAATTTGGTTTTTTAAATACTCAAATAAGATCTTCCTTTACCTTTATCAACTAAAAGCTATCTTGTATCTTTGTATTAATCATTTTTGCCAAATTGTATACCTTGTATAGAGTTCATTTTTTACTGTTAACAACAGAACGAATAATAATCTATGTAGGTTAATACGGGTTAAATAAAAAAAAAAAACAGAGATAATTTAGAGCTGAATTTAATAGTAAATTATTAATTATAAAATGTTATTTTAATTTTGTTTATTTAGAAAAATAGATTTTCGGGATTCTTCGCACACTCAAAAGGATTCTCAAGAAAATTCTCAAGAGGATTCTCAAGCAGAATCTAGCTTGAATTATTTTAATAAATGAAGCAATGATAATGGAAGTAATACTACCTTTAACCTTACATCTAAAAAAAACTCAAGCTAAAAGAAGTAAATGAAGTTTCATGTGGAAATATTTTAAATTAATTGGCACAAAAGATGTGTATCAAGTTATTATAAAAGTAAAGGAAATAGAAAAAAAGTGTGAGACAAAGTATACACATGACGGGTCAACGTCTAACATGATTGCTTATCTGCTTTCAGAACACAATATTGTTAATAATAGTAAATTAAAATCTAAGATTAAACAAGTATACCAAACGAAATTGCCCGAAATTATTAATATTAATACTTATCATAAAAATTCCAAACAATCAGAAAATAACAAAGCAGTTATGGAATGGATCATTCTTGATAGTCAACCCTTTAGTGCACTATGAAAAAAATGATTCTGTCGAATGATGGCTGTAATAGATCTGAAGTTTCATCCCCCTTCTAATCATCTAATAAAAAATGAATTAGCATTAAGTTATCAAAAAATATCATAGTTCTTCAAGATAAAATTTTATCTTCCTGTAAAACTGCTGCATTAACAGCTGATTTATGGACATCACGAAATAAAGAAGGTTTTATAGGAATTACTTGCCATTGGATAACTCCTAATTGGAAACTACATAGCATAACACATTATTGTGAAAAATGCCGCATCCCCATATAGGCAAATCAATTTATCAATTTATAATTAACAAATGTACTCAATTTAACCTTCAAAATAAAATTGCATATGCTATTACCAATAACAGTGCTAATATAGTAAAAGCAATTCAAAAATGGGATTCTATTAAATAAATTCCATGTGCAGTTCACATGTTACAGTTAACAGTTAATTTTGCTCTATGAAAAGTCTATCGCATATAAAAAAAAACCAAAAAACTTGTTAAATTTTTTGATTCACCAAAACAAAATGAAAAACTAAAAAATGCTCAAATTGCAGTAGCGGAAAGAGATCATTTGCTTGTGCCTAATTTAACTAATATGGACGAATATAATGGAGATGAAGAACCAGGTGAAGTCAATAATAGAAATTTGATTGAACAGTCAAGTATAAATTTAACTCACTAAGTTCTTCAACTAGTCAAGGATTGTCCAACATTGGAATTCCAAATATCATTCATGAAAAAGATTAATGAAATTAAAGAATGCAATTGTGTGGTTAGAAGCTAATTTAAATATTTTACGAAATTCTGATGAAAAAAAGGATGGTCAAAAACTTAGACGCTGCTAACCTAATGATAATGAATGGAAAAATTAGTTGAAGAGTTGGTTAAAATTTTTGAGCCATTTGATCAGGCAACCAAAGCATTTAGTGCTGAAACATATCCAAAATTATTTGTCATGTATCCAGTTATTGAAGTTTTGAAATCATAATTTTTTAATTCAGATTTATCCATTATTGAAACTGAAATTGACGAATATGGTATAATTTAAATTTATATATATATTATACAATCAGAATAAATATGCAAAAAATTTTTTCCTTTTCAATTTTTTATTTTTTTGCCAACTAATTCTATGTGTTAATTAAATGAATTATCTACTTAATTTTCTAGAATCCGATACAAGTAATTATAATGAAAGTGATGATAGTAGTGAAAGTGATTTCAATGCTCAGCCACCAAGAACCCTTCATATTCAATCTGTACTTTTACAAGTCATATATAAAATATATAATTCTCTCCAAAAGTATTGGGCAAATCTAAACGATATAGGTCTTTTGGCAACATTGTTGGACCTGAGTCTTAAAATGATGCGCCCTTGGCCTAACTATGTTTGAGAAAAAGCTATTAGATTATGCCGTATAGAACTTAATACCATTACCAGTGATAGGCCTTTGTCGACTACTCCTCTTCCAACTACTACTTCATCTACAAACCATTATTTGCCTCAATCTTTCAAGATGATTATAGTGACAATAATTTGGTAGATAATGAATAGATAAATACATAGATATTAAAAGAGTACCAGTTGTTTTACAAGATACTCCACCCTTAAAATGGTGAAAAGAACATGAAAAAAGTTTTCTAAACTTAAGTCAATTGGCAAAAAATAATTAGCAGTACCTGCTACCTCGGTGCCCAGTGAACACTTGTTTTCTAATGCCAGAAATCAAGTAACATCAAAATGAACTTGCCTTAGTCATGAAATGGTTTCTTAATTATCATTTTTAAAAAGAAACGACCATTTAATTAACATTGTATAAATTAAATTTTATATAATTATTGAATATAATTAAAATTTAAATTGTTGAATAAGGAAGGGTGTGGCGACTTAGAGAAGTTGGTAAGTTGTCACCTCCCAAGTGGCAGGTCTAGGGTTCAAATCCCACTGACGACGCTTTGAAAAACAGATCTGTGTTCCGGTAACTGTTTTCTGTCGATTGGTTGTGTACATTACCTGTAGTCCTTGGTTACCATCTCAAATGGGAGCTTTTGGGCAAAGTTGTATTGTGTGATGCAGACAAATCCAAGGAACCGGGAAAACAGAAACCCATTTGGCAAGACCCGAGTAAGGTGATAGCAAAGATCTTTACGGTGCTACCAAACCCGGAATACTGGACCAGAGCCGAAGTACTGGACGTCGACCTCAGGGACAAGGTCTACCAACCTGGCCGCCAGATCGGGTACCGGAGAAAAAGGACCTATGCTATAGAAGTGGTACCAGGGGAAGAAAAACCATAGTGGCACCTAATGTCGGGTAGATCAACCCTTCCGGGCCAACTGGATTGGAAGTCTGGGAAAACCAGAGAAGGACCGGTAGGAAAGTGATGGTGGGTACCAGGGTTGGAGCGAACCTTATAAGGGCAGAAGTAGGTAATGGTAGCAGTTGGGTGCCCCGACTGCAAGTTGTTCGCCTCAGTAAATGCGTAAGTTACCAAAGTGTAGGTATTACCTGGGTGGAACAGGGACTGCTTTACCAAGTTTTCCGCTGAGAATACAGAATTAAAATGGGTCCTAAGGACAACAGATAAGCATCCGGACCTGGCTGACTGACTGCTTATGTAACAGGCCTGTTCCAGTGATACAGAATGGGTTGGCAGGAGAAGCAGGGATCAGAGGGTTTAAATAGGCAATCCCCTAGTCGGGTTGCAGGTATGGCAGCTAGTGTGGAACCCGCGGGTAACCTTCAGCCGGACTACTTAAATTAGACGACCAAAAGTTGTATGTGTGGCTAGTTGTATTCTCGTCAATATAACAAATACAGGTGGCCCTTAGTGGGACACTAACCCAAATATCTTGAATAAAAAATTCCTCAGTCCCAAGGCGGACACTTTAAAAAAAAAATTGTTGAATAAGGTAAGGCCATATAAATTAATTTTTTTGGTTTACATATATAATCCGAGTTATTTTTTATTTTATATTATGTATGCCAAGAAATTTTTTTTATATGTTCTAAATAAGACGAGGCAAAAAAATTTAAATATTATGCCCTTTTCAATTAATGTGATCATCTATTTTACTATGAAAATCGGCAAAATTGCCTAATTTTGGTGAATACCGGTAATCTAAATTTCTTGCTAACAAATAAGTTCCCAAGATTTCTTTTAAAAATTTTTTTTTGCAATTAAAAATTAAACAGTTTAGTTGCAACTTATTATTATAAACTGGATAACCCGAATTATATATTTATCCAGATAGATTATGAATAATCTGGTTTGGAAACTGGGTTGTTATTTGTAAATGGGTGGATAACCCGGAATTAAATTTTATAACAGGTACAACCTCTAATGCGAATGCTTTTTTCAAACATGCATACAATGTGAATACTGATTGAACACCACCGATCGAAAAAACATTCAGGCAATGCAATGACAAGTAGCATCAAAAGGAAGTCAATTAACTTTAAAGTTCAAGTATGACTTCCAGGTAGATTAGTGGTAACAAAAATGATTCTCAGTCCAGTGATTTCCAAGCAAAATGCATTCAAGAAAACCCAGATTATCAATAACATGATCATTATATTTTTTAGGTGAAAGATCTATGAAGCTCTAAATTGCTCAGAAATCATAGGACCAAGGACGTTTCTGCTACTAATTCATCTTATGACTTCCTATTAACATCATATTCAGCAATTATGAAATAATTGTTAATCCCTAAGTACTATATACAATCAGGATCAAGATTTTGATTGTGTTCCTGGTAAGGATTTAGATTATTGCATCTTTTTGCATAATGCATACAAAATTAAAGCATTTAATTAGAATTAGATTTTGTGGATGAATTCAAAGTTCAAATATTTCTATATTACCACAAAATGACAAGTTCTTGTATGGGTGAAGTTTAGGTACAAATGCTAATTTTTAGTGCTGAATTTGTTTGCTGTAACATGCTTCTTTGCATGAATCTAGCAATTGAGCAGTTAAAAATGTTATCATAGCTGAAATATTAAAGCAATTATAATATAAGAATCATTGTACTGTAAAGAATAATTTTTTCTTTGCCTCTTACTTCCGCATTAGTAAAATTCGTAAAGTTGTCACATACCTTCTATAATTGTATCACTATAGCTATATTAATCTTACCTTTTTAGTATTAGGCATTATTATGTATTCTTAGTGGCTTAATTATATAGACATTACTCAAGAAGGGTAAAATGTAGTAGTAACAGTGTAAAAACATAGTAGTAGTAGTGTAGTATAGTTGTTGGAGTATAAACTTATCTGAGATTTAGAATTTATATAAATGGTTGATCCAATCCTTTGTTTATTATCTTGCATCTAATATATGCTCTCCTTAAATTAAGAAAATATAAATATATATTTTTTTTAAAATAAATGCCTAATAAATTATTAATATCCATGTTTTATCCTAATTCATGTGACCTTTCTAAAGTAAACCATCAGAGTTAAACTCATCATGAGAGTACCAAGCTTTCCCATATGATGATTACAATATTTATACAAGGTATTAGCTTGCTATATCGATATGCACAGTTGGGATTTATAGCTTTATAAATGGATTTGACTGGATTGCTACAGGCAGTATTGTACATGGGACAATTTTGGACAATTTTGGACATTTATTCAAATTAAAATTACTTGAAATTTTATTAAGATAATCTATTTTAATTTTTTCACCAATAAGTCCAGCACCTAAAAAAATATATAATTATATATTTTTTTAAATAACTTTATTGATTAGTTAAACATGGAACATAGGCTTGGACGATTTTGGACAATCTTGGACGTTGGACATTTTACATAGTGTGGACACATCCCATGTACAATACTGGCTGCAGGTGTCTTGGCCTAACCATATTTGATCAGCTAATGTTCGTAAATTATTACCAGTAGGTGTCCAATCAGGTTCCAGATTTTGCTGACGAATGCAAACTCGAACTGAACTATCCACTTCATATTTCATACTATGTTTCTGGTATATCATGATATTTGGGCGCAAAAATATTATAATAATAACACCAGACTCAAGAGCTTGATACATAGTTTGTTATTCATATTACACTATATAGCTAAAAAGAACCAAGCAAAGACATAGTATGCTTGGCCAGGTCCAGAATAGATCAACCTACTGGTTTCTTTGAACATTAATTCTAAGCACCTCTCAAAAGTGCTGGTCTCATGCAATATTTTTTCAATCAGATATATTGAATCCTCACTAATGCTTTGGGCAATAAAATAGAATTGAATGATATTTTTTATTTTTTGGCAAGTACAGTATCGAATAATATAAAGTAACAGTGATGAAATATAATACAACTTAATAGTTAAAACTATTAATATTAAAACAAAGGTTTTGTCAATGTTAAGACTATGGGTGCTAAACATTAAAGCCAAAGCACCTTGAACTTAATATTAATACAACCCTGGACTTAATGTTAATACAATCCTGAACTTAACATTAGCACAACCTTAACTTTAACATTTAAAAAAAACTTTAACTTTAACTGCAAGGTTAGGTTAGCTTAAAGCTAAGGTTGGATTAATGTTAAATTTAAGTTCAAGTCAACGTAAAGTTTAGATTCAAGATCGGGCAATGTTAAGTTCAATATTAGGTTAACTTTAAGAAATTAGATTATGGTAATGACTGAGTTAACAATTAATATTATAGTAAACTTTCTCTGCTGATCAACTTTTTCAAATTTTGCAGAAAAGAAATAAAGTAGAAAATGAACAAGTAACCTAGAAAATAGCCAAAAACCCTGTTAAAAAAAGGACAAGCAAAAATAATATAGGGTATGATAATACAACTTATGAGAAAAGGAGTATCACTAGTATGCAAATTCAAACTTCAAATTTTTTCGTAAAATTTTTTGGAAATTTTTGGGGACTGGGCTTAACCCTGAATTATAGATCACTAAAACAACAATTGCATAATCTGAATAAACAACAAAACATAAAATCAGATAAACAAACTAGTTATATGCATAGCAAATCAGATTTTGTGTACCAAATACTAAGATAATCAATAAACAGAATTCAAGTTCCAGAATGAAAGGTTAGATTTCTTAAGAATGAGTGCCAAGCTATAAAGTATTGTAGTGCAGGCTGTGTGGACTTATTGAAAAGAGAATGTCTAAGAACTCAAATAGTAGATCAAGAGATAGCAGAAGCTATACAAACTGTTATAGCAAAAGAAATATGTATTATTAGGCATTTTATGAAATACTATTTAAAGTTAACAGAAAAGCAACTTAAAGAAATTCAAAGAAAGGAGTCAAAGGAGAAAAGTAAATTGGTAAAAGCAGAAAAACAGGCCAGAATAGAAACTCTTTTATAGCTAGAGTATGAAACAACAGATTATAGTACTCAAGCATTTGAAGATAAGCTCATTCTCAAATATGAAACCATAGATAAACAAAATATTCAACTGGTAGTAAATTTGAAAGAAGATGTAATTATATTATTAGAAGACAAAGAAGACCAAGTAAAAGTGGACTAAAACAATAAAAAGAATAACTTGATCCAGAACAAACAAGAAGATTTAGATCTGCAAGAAACTTATACAATTTGGGATGTTCACTCAAAAATAGCAACTTATTATTATCTGGTTGACAATAAGTTCAATAAAACTGCAGTTGCAAATTTAATATTCAAAACCAAAGATACAAGAACATACTCAAAAATATATAGGCACTTCCAATAGGTAGATTGCTTACCAGAATCTCAAAGGGTATAAAGTAGAAAGAGATTATAAAAGAAAGAAAGTCATTTAGAGAAGTATTAAATGGCATACCTAGAAATACAATGGAGGTTTTATTGTTTAGACAACTAAGACAACTTAATGCAAAGACAATTTTTATACTAGTAAATAGTAATAGGTCAGTTTTCATATACTTTGACTGCAAGAAGATTTAGAGAAAGCAGTTCAAACTCAAGTCAATTATAGAAGTAACTCCTTCTTTCGGAAAGGAACTGACAGAGATTTTATATTTAATTCATAAAATAAAAAGGAAAGACAGATTAATAAAAGCAAAAAAGTTTGCAAAAAAAATCAGTTTGTAGCTTTAATAAAAGGAAAGGAAAACATAATGGGAATAGATAACTTTTCCAAATCAAAACAGAAAATATCGTTAGAAGTTAATTCTAGGAATCAATCTCGTGAAAACAGAAGAGGAAAAAATAGAACCCCAAAATATACATAAATAGGTCAGGTTAATTATAGGGTTACTAAAAAAGAAAAGATCTGTAGAAAAACTTTAAAAATAAGCAAAAAAATTACTATAAATAGAAAGATCTGTATAAAAAATCTCAAAAATAAACAAACTCATATCTGACCTATCTATATATATTTCGGGGTCCTAGAAAATGTCTTAAAAGAAACTCAATTTAGTAATAGCAACATAATTGCAGAAGTAGGAGTTACAAAAGAGAATGTACCAAGTACACTTCTCAAAGTGCTAAATTAGAAAAAAGAAGCATTTTGAAGAAAATCTTGAAATGTCTTAATAGAATCAAAGAAAAACAAGTGCTGGAAAGGCCCAACTACTTCTAAAAGGCACTCTAGTTGTAATGAAGAATGGTGCAATACCAAATTAGTATAACGAAGTTGCGCCTTTGAGAAGAGTCAGAGAAGGAGCATAGTATATACATTTTATAATATTTATAAACTTAAAATGCAGTTTCATAGATTAGATTTTTTAACATCATGGACAATTGAGAGGAAAGTAGATATAATTGGAATTGCAGAAACAAATCCGGGTAAAAGGAAAGCAAAGTTTATAGCATAGAATTTGGCAATTTTAGGTGATTTTGATCAAGCATAGCATTTGACAAACTCAAAGGGTCAGGTGTAGAACTGCTAATTTATAGGGACATTGAACAACATATAGACAAAATAGAGTTATTCAATGAGTATTTAATGTGTGCATACATATTTCTTAAAAAATATAAACTGTTAGTAATTGTAGCTTATATACCTCCAAGTGATAAGACTAATACAAAAATGGTTGTCGAGAAATATAAGAAATAGTTAATATAAATAAGAAGGCCTGGCAAATCACTATAATGGGGACTTTAACTATATATCAAACAAGATAATGGACAAGTTCTCACAAATATCAAATCTTAACATTTTATTCTGTTTATATTTAGAAAAAAAGTTGTTTGTAGATGCATTTAAAAGACTAAACTCTAGTACCAGAAAATACACTTGAAGTAATGGACATACAAGTACAAGGATAGACCAGATATCTAATAATACAATTTTTCATTTCGACTTATCAACCTGTAGATCTTTTCGTCTTTTGGCACTTCCGCTATTTACTAACCGGTTGATTTCTAATAATACAATTTTTCATTTCGACTCATCAACCCATAGATCTTTTTGTCTTTTGGCACTCTAGCCATTTACCAACTGGTTAATTTTTTCATTCAAGTTGATAGCAGAGTTAACAGATCAAAAAGGAAGCAAAACAAGGAGGCCCGGGCAGCAAAATCACAGGAGATAACCATAATTCTGGCGGAAAGAAACCGGTTCAATCACCATCCAAATCGAGGAGGGCACAGGGAGAGATAAGTATTTGAATCAATTGCCTAATTCGGACATTTTATATGAAACTAATGTAAAAAAAAAATTTATGCTGGTATATAAACGCATCGGATGTCAGGACAAACTACGGTAGCTCCAGAAGGAAGCAAATTCGTGCCTGGCCCTCCCTACCCTATGGAAGACTACTGAATCCTGCTGTTTTTTGCAACAATGCAAGTCTACAGCCGGCCTGCGTCATGCAGGTGAGAAACCACTGGCTAATCTTAAACACAAATCTCAAGCGGCTCAGCTTGAATGCAAAATCTCGGGTCGATAGCTGGCCTGCGTATGCGGGTGGGAAACCACTGGCTGACTCTACAAATAGCTAAATTAGTTATACATCGAACACACTGATGTATGCTATGTATCGCAATGAAAGGCTAATAAAGTTCAGTATCTGGCATTATATGCTGGAGTGCTTTCAAAAAAAAAAAAATTGATAACATGAAATCACATGTGTGCGATCCTGTTCATTTTGACTCATCAACCCATAGATTTTTTCGTCTTTTGGCACTCCGCCATTTACCAACCGGTTGATCTTTTCGTCATTCGTCATTCGTTACTATCCTGTAGATCAGATTTTCAATTATGTGATTAGTGTAATTTGGGATCGTCGAAAACTTGAAGATCATCAATAAAAGCGAATTTAACTGGTAAGAAGGTGAACCTGTATATCGCTTATTGTCATGTATAGCCTTATGTTCTTGAGAATTTTCTTTAGAAAATAGCTAGAGTATCTCTTAAAAAAATAAAACTATTTCTGAGTCGTTTACATTTTTGTTTTCTTTCCTGAAAAAATATACTGTAAAAAGTTTATGTTTTGTTCTTTGAGTTTTGCATTTTTAATAAGTCTGTTTAATAATTAATAATAATTATACAAGATCATACGTGTATATAAAATAAAAAATAAAAAATAAATACTCGATCTTAAAATAAATATTATTTTGCTATTGTAAATTAAATATTGAAAGTAAAAAACCTTCGTTTTGACTCAACGTACCAATCTTAAAAAACTGTTTGAATTTGCGACTGGATTATTTTTAAATGACTATACCGAAAACACGAGAGATCGTAGAAATCGTCTTGCTAGAGAATCTTATGTTTGCCGAAGAACAGCTGAGCAACTTGAACATCGTCGTGCCCAACAATGTGAAGCTTATAGACTTCGTACTGAAGCTGAATCAAGTCAACAAACTGAACATCGACATAGAAATCGACGCGCAGTATATGTGCGTCATACTCAACAAGGACGTTCTTCTAATGCTGCCCGTATGCAGACATATGATACTACTACTGATGAACATCACCATCTGGGATCAATGGATATAGAATGTTCACGTTGTTGTGCACTGCACTGGATAGAAGAAAAGGTGGCTGGAAGTGTATTTACTCCAGTATTTAGTACCTGTTGTGCAAATGGAAAGGTACAATTACCAACTATCAATCAACTACCCGAGCCTTTACTTTCATTACTCACTGGAGAAGATAGTAGATCCCGTAATTTTCGAAAAAACATTCGCAAGTATAATTCAGTATTGGCATTCACATCAATGGGTGCTAAGATTGATCAAAGTGTGGTTGGTACACGAGGTGTCTACTGTTTTCAAATTCATGGTGAGGTGTACCATCAGATAGGATCACTTTTACCTGATAATAACTTGATGCCTGCATTTTCACAAATTTATATTTATGATACTGAAGAACAACTAGCTTATAGACAATGCCTAATACCTGATCTTGATTTGTCAATTCTTGAACAACTTTAATATATATTACACAATGATAACCCTTATGTCCACATCTTCCGACAAATTGCGTATTGTTTACATGAAAATTCTTTTCAAACCTTGAAATTTGTTATTATTAAAGCACACAATGAACATCAATATGTACCTCCCTCTGCATCAGAAATTGCTGTTCTCATGGTAGGGGATGGTCAAGAACTGAACCATCAAACTGAGATATTGTACTCTACAAGCAGAATGGTAGTTTGCAGCGAATTTCGCAAACTCTTCATTCTTATATTCCATTACATTATGTGTTACTTTTCCATATGGTGATTCTGGATGGCATCCTTATATTCTTGCAAATAAGACTATTCTTCATATAAACAATGACCAAAATATATTTGAGCATGAAAATACTAATTCATGTTATATTACAATAATGCAGTACTATGCTTATCATCTGCAAATTCGGCAGCAGAGTTCATTGGAATCATTTGCATTGCATAGAAGTGGATGTTTGTTTCAACAATATATTGTTGATGTATATGCTTGCATTGAACAGAATCGTCTTAACTATTTAAAGCTTAATCAAAAACAAATCCATGCTAATTTGTATAGTGGGCTACAAGATGCTCTTTCTATTCGTGATAAGTTGTCTCAATTTGGGTCACAAGTTGGTTATCGGATTGTACTTCCATCCAGTTTTGTTGGTAGACCTCACCATATGCAACAACTATATCAAGATGCAATGACCATTGTTGGACAAATAGGCAAACTAGATTTGTTTATTACAATGATATTTAATCCAAACTGGCCAGAAATTCAATCAGCTTTATTGTCAGTGCAAACTTCACAAGATCGTCCAGACATTTGTGCTCGCATATTTCAATTGAAATTGCAAGCCCTTCTTAAAGACATTCTTTATAAAGGCATTTTTTGGCAAATCTCTTGCATACAAATACGTTATAGAATCACAAAAACATGGCCTTCTGCATGCACATATATTAATCATATTATCCTCTGATTGCAAACCACGTACACCAGAAGATTTTGATCATATCGTATCAGCTGAAATTCCAGATCCTCATAATCTTCCACATGAATATGAGACTGTAATATAGTGTATGATGCATGGCCCATGTGGAATATACAATATGCATGCTTCTTATATGCAAAATGGCAAATGCTCAAAGGGCTATCCGAAACCTTTTCAATCAGTAACTAATCAGAATGATGATGGTTATCCCATATATCAATGACGTAGAAATAATCATACAGTTAATGTCAGAGGTGTTAATCTTGATAATTGATAGGTTGTACCTCACAATTTGTATCTTTGTAAAAAATTTAATTGCCATATTAATGTTTAAATTTGTTCCTTAATACACGCAGTCAAGTACTTATTTAAATATGTCTACAAAGGTCATGATCGTTCGACAATAGCTCTTGGTAATGATAATGTTGTAGATGAAATCAAATAGTACATTGATACACGTTATGTATATGCACATGAATCTGTTTGGCGTATTATGCATTATAAAATGCATGATGAAGCTCCTGATGTTATACACTTGGTTGTGCATCTTCCTGGTCAACATTTGGTTACTTTTTCTGATAATGAATCTCTAAAAATTGTTGCTCAATGAGCACAAAATAAAAAAACTACTTTAACAGCATGGTTTGAAATAAACTTTAATCAAAATATTCATCAAATAGCAAAGGATCTAACTTATGTACAATTTCCCCAAAGATTTGTTTTTGATAAAGGTACAAAAAAATGGAGACAGCGCATTAGTGGTTACTCTATTGGTCGTATGTACTTTGTACATCCAGGTGCTGGTGAACGTTAATATTTACGCTTACTACTTAATGTTGTATGTGGTGCACGATCCTTTGAACATTTGCGTACTGTAAATAATATACTCTATACAACATTTAAAGATGCATGTCAAGCATTAGGTCTTTTACAAAATGACTTAGAATGGGATCGTTGCCTTGAAGAAGCCTCAGAAATACAATCGGGATCCCAACTACGACATTTATTTGCAACAATTTTAATAAATTGTTATCCAACACATCCTGAGCAACTTTGGGATAAGTATAAACATAGCCTGAGTGATGATATATTGTATAAATTACGTTATTTTGTAATTTTCTTGAAGAAAATCTTTCACATCTTAATAAAGACTAACAACCTATTTGTAATGAAGTTATTGAAGCAATTGAACAGAATATTCCCATATGCATCTTTGTAGATGGACCAGCTGGTTCTGGAAAAACTTTTCTTTATAAAATTCTATTGGGATTTATACGATCAAAAAATAAGGTTGCACTTGCTGTTGCTTCTTCTGGGATTGCTTCATTACTACTTGATGGTAGCAGAACAGCACACTCTCGCTTCAAAATTCCTATTGAGTTAAATGAAGACTCTACTTGCAACATTTCTTTACGGACTAAACTTGCTGATCTTCTAAAGCAAACTATTTTGATTATTTGGAATGAAGCATCTATGTTATACCGTTATGGATTTGAAGCTGTTGATAAAACATTTCGTGACATTATGCGTACTGTTGACCCACAATTAGAGCATGTACTATTTGGTGGAAAGAGTATAGTTTTTGGTAGTGATTTTAGGCAAATTCTTCCTATCATTCCAAAAGGTAGACAAGAAGATATTGTCAATGCTACGCTGCACCGATCTTATCTGTGGCCACATCTAAAAGTAAGAAAATTAAGCGTTAATATGTGATTATATGGACAAGCAAATACATCAGTTCAATTAGAATTTGCTAATTGGTTACTTCAAGTTGGTGAAGGTCTTATTCCTGAAATTCAGCCTAACAGTAATTTTATACAATTACCTTCTGACATTATTCTCAAGTCAAAATCATTTCAGAGCTTGATAAGATTTGTATATCCTGACTTGCAATCACATATTTATGATCCTACATACTTCACAGGAAGAGGTATTCTTGTACCACTTAATGATGATGTCGATATGCTTAATACAAAAATTCTTGCTCAATATCCTGAAAGAGAAAAAGTTTACCTTAGTGCAGATACAATAGATAAAAATTCTGAAACATATAATACTAATTAAGAAAGCTTATACTCTGCAGAATTTTTAAATTCATTAAAATTTAGTGGATTACCACCACTTTACTGAAACTTAAAAAAAAGTATATATGTTTTTATAATAAAATAATAATATTTTGAAAATATAATAAATATGCTTTTATATAAAAAAATATTTTAATAATGTTTTTATAATATATTAATAATATAATCAAAATTTTAAAAATAAAATAAAAATTTAAATCTGTTTCAAAAATATTATAAAATTATTATAAAAACATTATTATTATATTTTAAAAATAGTTTAAAATAAATTGTTTAAAAATATTTTAAAATATTATTTTAATATTATTAAAAATATTATGAAAACATTATTGCTATATTTTAAAAATACTTTAAAATAAATTTTTTAAAATGTTTTTAAAGCATTATTTTAATATTATCAAAATTATTATAAAAACATTCTTATTATATTTAAAAATAACTTTAAATAAAGTTTTAAAAATGGTTTTAAAACATTATTTTAATATATTAAAAATATTATAAAAACATTATTATTATATTTTAAAAATAGTTTAAAATAAGCTTTTTAAAAATGTTTTTAAAACATTATTTTAATATTATTAAAAATATTATAAAAACATTATTATTATATTTTAAAAATATATTAAAATAAGTTTTTTAAAAATATTTTTTAAACCAAAATTATTTTTAAAAAATGCTTATATCTCGTAATTTTGCTTATGAAACCATCCTTCGTATTTTAACAAAAAATCTTTTTTGCAAGATTTTGGGGTAAACACATTTGTCTAAATCATTATATTATTGATTTGTTTTATTTATATTATTTTTAATGGATAGGATTTACCTGTACTAGATCTAGTACATTGTACTAAATTTAGTACATTATTAAACTTAATTATCTATTAATTTTTAAAATTAACTACTTAATTAAATATTTTTTAATAATATTTTAACTTATGGGCTACTTGTTTTAAAAAACTCATAGCTTTACATGGCTTTTTAAATTTTGTACATTTTTTTTTAAAATTCGCATTTGCTAGTTTAACCGAGTTTTTAGCACATTTACTAGTAATTTTACAAAATATTTTTGATTATAAAAAATTTTTTTACTAAATAAATTTATTTAAACTATTAATAAAATTATAAACATAAGTTTGTTAGTTATAATTTTAAAATTTTATTTAAGATTAGATTAATATATAAGAAGTAATCTAAATTTGAAATTTTTGCCAGTAAATACTATATAACTAAAATATCCAATTTATATATAAAAATTAGATGTAATTTTTTTAAAATTTAAAGTAATATAACTTGAGATATACTAATTTAGGATTAAAAAAAATTTTGTAATTGAAATTAGATAATAAATATTTATAATTTTGATTAAGAATTTAGAAAATTTAATTAGCAAAAAATTTTTTAAACTCTAGCTAAACTCATATGGCTTACTATGTAAAGTAATAATTTGTAAAAATTTTCAAAAAAAGCTTATAATATAAGTAATAATTTTTATAATATAACTAATAATAATATTTTTTTTATAACAAGCCTATACAATTTTTTATTTATTAAAACTTTTAATTTGCCAAATATATTAATAAATTATAATTATAACTGACTTTACAAATGTACGAAATCTAGTACATTAGAAATCACAAAAAATACAATATATAAAAAAAATTTTTTTATAAAAATTTTATTATTAATTTAAAAAACAATACTGCTAAACTATTTTTGAATACTTATTAGATTTTTGTATATAAAAAAAATTAAGCTATTAATTTTTTTAAATTTTTAATGCATTTTTTAAAATGTACTATATTTCGTACAAAAGGGTAAATCCAATCCATTAATATTATAAAATATATTATAATATAATATATTTATATAATATAAATATTTATATTATACTATAAATATGAAATTTATTTAGTTTAATAATGTTTTAAAAATGTTTTTATTAATATTACTAAAACAGTTTTAATATATATTATTTATATTATTATTATTAACTTATAACTAGTAATTATTATATTTTTTAAAATATAATAAAAACATAATAGATATATAATCATAATATTTTTAATTTTTTTATAGTTTCAGTAAAGCACATAAGTTAACACTTAAGATTGGTGCACCTATAATCTTATTACGTAATATTAATGTAGCTAATGGTCTATGCAATGGAACTCACTTAGTTTGTAGAACACTTCAAGACCATGTTATTGAAGCTGAACCAATCAATGGCCCTTTAGCTAGTACACATGTCTTCTTACCCTGTATTACTTTGTTCTCTAAAAATATGTCCATTCCATTTGTTCTTTAGCATAGGCAGTTTCCATGTCAACTCGCATTTGCTATGTCTATTAATAGATCTCAAGGGCAAACTATGAACCGTGTTGGACTATATCTTCCAACCTCTGTATTTTCTCATGGTCAATTGTATGTTGCATGTTCAAGAGTAACTTCATGCCATAATTTACAAATATATTTGGGAACACCTGAAATTAATGGATATACAAAAAATATTGTCTATCCTAAAATATTTCAATAAATGTATATATATACATGTTAGTTAAAGATATCATATAGCTACAATTACCTTATTAATTAAATAATGTTTGTACTTATTTCTACTTTACAATAACCACTGAAAACTCTTATCTACCTTATTATATTTAGTTATTATTATTTACAATTGAACTTGATTTTAATTTTCATAACATCAAATTTACTATATTGTAATGTGTTAATAATATTTTAGTATTCTTATCCTCTATTAAATTTATTATTTTCTTACAATATTCTTTATTTTCTTCTTACAATAAACAAAGTAAAAGCATAATAGTAAGAAAAAATTAAAATCAGAAATCTTAATTCATAAAAAATTTACCTCTGTAGTTTATTTAAAAAACTTTTTGTATCAATTAAAATGATCATATAATTTATTAAATAATTGAATAAATCGTATTTTTAAGCTTATTTACTATAATTATAATCAAACATACGTAATTGTATAGTTCACGCAAAATATTTGTTACTTGAATTTTTTAATGCCTATTTTTTGTTTTCTAATTCACCTCTATATAATACATAATTGATTGACATTATACTGGAAGATCTTATATTTTTTATTTATCTTTATGTTGATAAAGTATTGAGATGGGCATAATGTGCATGAATGCATGCATGCATGCGCATGGTCTAAGCAATTTTATACTCCATACAAAATTAGTTAAAATCCAAATATTATAAAATCTTTCTAACGTTTGATTAAGTAGGTTTTTTCAGAATTACAGAATATCAGTATGGTATGGGTGAGCTGAACAGTCTGGTATTAGTGTAAAATACCAATTCTAAAAAACCAAACCTTAATAATATAAAACCAAAATGGTATTGTAATATTTTAATATAGGTATTTTACACCCCTATAATATACTGACTGATCTATTTTAATATTGTATGTAACTATAACACTGTAACAGAATTATATGGTACGGAATAAGGGTATTTTACACCCATTTGGTTATCTATATAATCTTATCCTAAAATTAGTGCCATACCGGTACCATATTAATCTTCTGTAATTCCCCATACTATACGTATGGTATGGATAACCAGAATTATCATACCTAAGACGGGCACCATGCGCATGGTCTAAACTAATATGCCCATACAAAATTAGTTAAAATCCAAATATTATAAAATCTTTCTAATGTTTGATTAAGCATATTTTTTTTGAATACAGAATATCAGCATTGTATGGGTGAGCTGATCGGTCCGATATTAGTGTAAAATACCAATTCTAAAAAACCAAATCTTAATAATATAAAACCAAACTAGTATAGTAGGATTTTAATATAGGTATTTTACACCCCTATGACATACTGACTGATCTATTTTAATATTATATATAACAATAACACTGTAACAGAATATATAGTATGGAATAATAGTATTTTACACCCCACTTGGTTATCTATATAATCTTATCTTGAAATCTGTGCCATACCGGTACCATATTGATCTGCTGCAATTCTATATACTATACACAGAAATAGTACAGATGACCAGAATTAAAATAGGGGTATTTTGATCAAATTTAATAATTTGATCATACTGATCTTAGTTTATTTAAGATAATTATGATATATTATACATTTCGATACAAGCTTAACCCATTTATGTAGATGCTAATACTTATATGAACGGTTATGGTGCATATAGTAAATTTGGTTGATTCTTTCAAAAATGTAATAGAGCATATTAATTATGTACGTACGTATGTTCAATATTCTTGATTTGATGTATCAATATACATTAAACAAAAAAAAAAAACCACACAATCGCTAGTAAATTTATTTGTAGTACATAATATATCATCTTGAAACTGTTATAAAATCATTTAAATATAATCGATCAAATTTCATTGTGGACATCAGCATGTCCAGGCATCGTTTTATAATATTATGAAAAATAAAGAATCGTAATGATCTCAACCATAAAGGGTTTTAATAATTTTAGACTTACTAGAATTAGACGTTCATTTTCAGGACTTACATTCCCGTAAAGCAAAGTGATGATAAAGATTCAAATCAAATGTTTTATCAAAAACGGACCAGTGAATCAAAGTTATTTACTATTAAATCTTGTATATATTTTAAACTGTATAGCGTGCATGCATGCGTGCATGCATGCAGCAACCATGCGCATGCATAGTGCAGAAAAATGCCATTTTTCCCATCTTTAATAAAGCATCTAACTTTCTTTCCCGTAATATATTACCTTATTAATCAATTTATGTTAAATTTATGCACATTAATTCATCCCTATTTTCACCTTTAGGTATTGTTTAACACAAAAGTTATTAGGGCAGTGTCATTAATCACCTGATTATTTTTTATTAGAGGCCTACCCCCCTCCCTCTTTCTTAATATATAAATAGTCAGGTTCTTATATATAACTTCAACTTTTTTTACCCCCCACTCCCCTAAAAAATCACCTGATTTTTGTTACTCCCCTTATCATACATTAGATTCAATTTTAGATATTACATGAATTATAATTAATACATTAACCGCATACATATCCCATTCCAATCCAATTGACTATTTATATGTATGTCCACCTCACGTTGTACAATAACCAGCTCTACCTAATCTTGCTATAAATCTAAAGCATTAGCAATTTTACGATTTTGTATTATTCTAAATCAACAATGACTTTATCACATTTATTAATTAATTAAATTAACATAAATTATTATATATATTAAATAAATAAATAATTAATTAAATTGATCATATTATTTAATCATATATATTGATCTAACTTAATACATTAATCAATTAATTGTCGATTATTAGGCCAGACCAATTTAATTCGGTAGTTTACATTACCCCTCCCCTCTTTTTCTCTTACTTATAGAAATCACTTAATAAATTCGACAAAGAATCTGATTTGTCATTTGATCAGACAAACCAATCAAATTCTTTTATTGGATTCATGGATGGAGGTACTGTACTTAAATGCTTTTAGCAAACTTTTATCGAATATATAAAATATACGGCTTGTATGACATTTTGGTAACAATAAAAAGAGTGTTATTGTGTTGGAATTATCATGATTTTTATCATAGTTTCTATAAAAAAATTCTTTACAAACCTACTCAACACATTATACATTTTAGAGTTGAGTTGCATCGAAATTATCTTGATTCCTATTATGAATTATTGTAATAATTCTCATACAAAGTTTGCTCGCAATTCTAATAATCACAATTTACGATTAGAGTTGATATTAAGTAGTTCACATGGAATTCTTATAATTTCTATTATGAGTTACAATTACAAACCTTACTATGTGTTGCGTAATTTCTTAAGAGCACTTGCACTTAGTAAAAGGGAACAAACAATGATGAGATTTATAATGATTTGAAAACAGCAAAGGTGAAACGAAAATATAATTCGAGTGACTCACGTGATCATGCGATCGATCAGGATTATCACGGAATCAGAGTGTTGGACGGGGTTAATAAAATCAGGTACAAAGAGTACAGTTGCATCTAAAGAGCCCCTATCTAAGGTAGCGTCTGACTAAAATTAAGCCCCATCTTCATGCATGCATTAAGTCAAAATTTTAGTCAGCACTACCTTAGATGTACTAATGTTAGACCACACAAAGTTAATTTGTCGTTTTACATTACATGAGTTTCAAAATTCTTGGTTAGTCAAAATATTAACTGGAGAACTTAATGCCATGTAGAATTAAGATTAGAAAATGCAATGATCCTAAACTTTCTGAAGAGAAATTGAACGAGCATAAAAGACGAGCGAATGGAGCCCGATAATTTCTAATCAAGAAAAAAATATAAAGTTTACTATATACGTAGCCACCGAATTAAATTTGTCTTGAAAATTATCGTTAACTACCCCAATTTAGTGTTTTTGATAATTATGTTCATATATCCAGTTTTGGATCATGATTTTATATAAGATCATTATAACAAATACGTAATCATCGGTAGTATGATCGATTAACGTAAATCTGAAACACTCTAAGGGAAAAGATAAGTTATAGCTGTGTTCAAATTATTAAACTATTTTGCTTAAGCAGTAAAGGAAACAGTTCCGATTAACAAATTATGTAATAAATATATTGTTCTATAAGAATTTGCTTGATTACCCCTTTTACTAGACAAGCCCTTTTCTAATTCGTAGTGAATAATCGTAAAAAAAAAACATCTATAAATACCTTAAACTTTTCATATCATTAAAAACTCAAACATATTATTACGATCTAAAATAATATATATAATATATATATAATGCCCTGTTATTTGGACACCATCGTAAAAATCAAACATGTCAAACAAAATGAAACAAAAGATGCGAAATCAATTTCTGTATGGGCTATTGGAATGTACCCCACGGGACTTGAAAATAATGAAATAGAAATTGGTTTGTATGTACCATGTAATCGTGATGATCAAGATCATGATTCACAAGCTATGTTTAGAAGAGATGAATACTATTCTGTTAGTAGAAAAATTGTACCGAATCGATATGCTGGTTGTGTTAAACCCAAGGTAGTAATTGTATAATGATAAGTAATTAAATAATTATATTTATAAATTATATATATATTATGTTAAATAATTTATATAAATTATAATAAGTATGAATTTTATTAACAATAATAAAATAAACATATAATAATAATATTAATAATAATACAATACAGTCAACCCTCCATAAATGCAACTCATAGGGACATGCCTACAACATGCATTTAGGGAGGGTTGCATTTAGAGAGAGCTAATTAAATTGCAGCTTTTAAAAATTAGATCATCAAGTTTGTGTAACTTCTACCAAAACTGTATAACCTATCTTAAATACTAAAATTTGATTGGCCACGTGCATTTAGGGAGGTTAGTGTAATATAAAATGTTATTCAAGAGAACATGCATTTACAGAATATAGAACGTGCATTTAGCACTAATAACATTTTACGGAATAGAAAAAAATGTGCATTTAGAGAGGTATTGCATTTATGGAGGTTGCATTTATGGAGAGTTGACTGTACCACTTTATTAGATGTCAGTTGCCACTTCGACTCACTTAACTATTGCCGGTAGAGCTTTAGAATCTAATAAATGTCCTCTAAAAGTATCCTTGATAGGATCAGCACAAGGGAATCCAACTGCGATTGACATTGATAATTCTGTTATTGAAATGATTATAACTGACTATATTAGTCGAGATTATGAATATATGATCTATATAGTGTTTTCACATAACAACCCACGATTTGAACATCTCAAAACAAACACCCAACTACAAGATTCGACTATTTTTGTTGTTGGCCAAATGGAAGTGATCAACAATAAGTTCTATGTCAACGCGAAAGATATTAACTACATTGATATTAAAAAAAAATTTCAGAAACAGATTCTCCTCAAATCCAATCAACTCCGACCAATACAACAAGATCCAAACTCCTAAGCATCCACCAGAATATTACTAAAAACTTGAAAGAAACATCTGTTATCCAAATACCAATGTTAACAGCTTTGAGTAATATTGAAAGTGTACTTTCAGTAAAACGCAAGAGGTCTGAAGAAACCAGTGAACTCATTAATGTAGATTTCATTAATAACAATGATGATTACAAGTCCGAAACAAATGAAGCTAGCTCTATCAAAGCTGATCAAGAGGAACCTGAGGATCTGGTCAAAAAAAACAAATCACAAAAAAATCTACGCGCACTCAAATAAAGGAACGTCCAATTAGAACTACACATAGCCCTAAAAAGCTATGTCATACAACTGTAGAAGATGATAAATCTGATAAAGAATAGTTACTTCAACTAGATTTACTTTACTACTTCGTTTACAAATCTACATATGCATTACGAGTAGCAAGTCAACTTGAAATTATTAAATTAGATTAAAAAAAGACAAAAATCTAAATATAGTTACCTCGCCTCAATCTGAACGAATTCTGACTTAAATTTAGTTTCATTATTATTCGCAACAAATATAATGTAACAAAAATATGTAATAACTTTGTAAATAAATAAAAATATGTGCTGTAGAAAGCACGTAATTATTATTTTATGTTATGATATTACTTAAATAAACTGTATTAAAAAAAAACTTTAAAAAAAATTATTTGTTTCATAAACTGTATAATACGTACGTACTTATTTATTAGAGTCTAAGTGTTTTAGTATCTAAATTATTACACAAACTTTTAAAACCAATATTACCTTTTTTTCCTGATATTATTCTAAACTATAAAATTTTCAAATATCATGTAAGTAATTATTCGAATTCTTATAAAATTAATGCTATGTACAAGTATAATAACTTTAGAAGGGTGGCGCGAAGTGCCACCTATTGCACTAGTAGTTGTCAAAAATTTAATGAGCAAGGTTTTGAAAGCAGATATTTTTGAAATGGGAACAATATCAGGTAGTGATCATGAATTGCCCTTAGCTGAAATTTCATAGGCAAAGCAGTATTTAAAATTCAGATTCAAAATTACTTGCACAAATACAAGTAATATATAGGTTTTAGATGCACAAGCAATTCATTGCTTGCACATGTGTGCATATAAAAAAAAATTTTACTTGCACATATGTACATATAAAAAATTATTATTTGAGATAGATAAATATAGTAAACTCTTGATTTACAAATTATCATTATATTTATAGTGTTAACCTGTAAAATATCACAAAAACGGACATAACGTTTGAACCAGTGATCCAAATTCGATGAAACAACCACCATTCGACTCAGCGCGATGAGACGGTTCGAATAAGCTATAGTACGTCCCTGTACGACCTCTGGTTGCCAAGATAGGAGTTGTCAAATATTTACTCCTATACTTATTAATAGACCAACGATCTGATTGGCTAGGCTATTGCTGCGGACAAAAATCGTAGATCTGACATATCTAAAAGATGTCATATTTATAGCTTATATTCTAGATATTTTATTTATTACATATATATTATTTATTACATATATTATATTTATACTAGTTATACTATATATTTATTAATATTACACATGTAAAAGATATTGACCGTTACATTTGTAAAATTTCAAAAAGTATAAAAGCGGCCGATGTGGACCTCAAGTTCAACATCGAGTCTTCATACTCTTTCAATAATAAAAACAACTATTAACTACACAAATCAAACAGTTATTAGTATCCTCATATACTTTTAATTGTAGCCTCTTTCGTAATTGCAAATTGGCTTAAATCTTCTTTGTTAAGTTTTCTTAAAAACGCCATACTGACTTAGATATACCACAGTAACAAAGTTTGAAGTTACACAAAGTATTCACTGTCTAAGATCACTCTAGTTACCTAATATCTTTGAAGAAGTGGATATAGGATAACAACGTTTATTATTTAACTAAAAGAGACTATTTCATCAACTAAAATAGTGCAGAATAAGATGTTGACTATTAACTAAATTAATACAAATACAGTTGCCCTCATAAATAATTACCTACTATTTATTTATATTAAAAACACCTCTATATAGTCACGATTATATTTATAATCGTTATTGTTTTAGAATTTGTTGCCTAATTTTAATAATAAAATTACTTTTTTACAATCATATTTATATATAAAAATAGATAATTTCTATATAGAAAAGTTGCAATTTTTATTAATTAAATAAGCTTTTTGCAATAAAAAATTGTTCAAAACGATAAAATATAACTACTCTGAAATTTTTATGCAAATTAGATAACTTCTTATTAGAATTGTTTTTATTTTACTTATCACAAAAATAGCTAAAAAAAACTTGTAATTTTTTTTGTAAAAACATAAAATAAAAATATATTAACAAAATATTAACTGATTTATATAATAATTTTAAAATAGATATATTTTATTTTTCTGAAAACTTTTTTTATTGCATAAAAATCTGATTTGCTTAGTATTATTTTGTCTTTTTATATAGCAAACAATTAATGATTGTATATAAAATTTTTTATAATAAATTTTAAAAAACTTTATATATAATTATTAAATATTGCTATAGTCGTCCTCCCTTATAATCACGCAGTTGGGTATGCCTAATCGGGTGATTATAAAGAAGTGTGACTTTATCAAAATACCTCCATATAAGCATATAATTATAAATGTGATTTAATAGAGGTAGGTATATATATGTACTGTATTACCATAAATCACCTGCATTATTAATAATATGAACTCTTGGCTATTTGGTTTATATACGGCGATTTATGTTATCTTTTTTAAATATACAGTACTGTAGTCTTTATTTTTACTTCTTAATCAAGACGTGGGAACGAGATCCAAGATTTATATGCCAATATGATAATTTAATAAAAGCTAAGTACTATACAAGTGAAATTCCATTTCATTTTGGTTCAAATAGAATTCCCAGCAACCATTTTATTGATAGCCATTTCGTTGACAGCCTCTAACCAGCCCTAACTATAAAGCGAGCCAACTCTAACTCATATTAGACAATTATGTTAGAAAATAGCTATCAGCAAAATGGTTGTTGGCGAATACCTTTCATTTTTTTTTGTATGCATTTGAAGGTTAATTACGCAAATTATTTTGTTTTTTAGGTACATCGAGGTTCCAAATAAGGCTTTTAACCTGATTACAGAGAGCAGTTCTTACAAACAATAGTATTTAATGACATTGATAAAATCCACACACCCTAACACTAGCCCTGGCCATGGTACGCCAGTAAGAACCTTCTTGGATTTTCAGTACTGTATTGATTTTATTTACGATATAGGGTTTTCTCACTTGAATTTAATACTTTACCTGGTGATTAGTGTGAAAATGTTAAATTGCTTGATCGAGTTAAGTCTCAAACTTTTAGCGTAATGGACGTATTTTAACACACCGAACATAGTACTTTATTCAAATTTTTTTACAAAAATAACCAAATTCTTTTCTCTTTACTACAGATAAAATAATTTATGCCGTAAAAATATTTATTTTATTTGGATATACTGTATACAAAAATTTCATATCACAATTTGATATCATAATCTTCCTCATCTTCCTTATCTTCCTCATTATTTAATGGTGTAAAAAATCACCAATAGATGTTTGATGCTTAGATTCAATATATTTTCGATTTACTAAGGTCAAGTATTTTCAAAAAATTTTGAGATCTTCAAATTTAATATTTGCATCAATTTGTTGTTCAAAAAAACCAATAAACTTATTTAAGCCTTTTAGACCTTCTAAAATAGAAATTTCCGGTTGTTCCTCATCCGAGTTATTAGGATCTCCATTTTCACACTAATTTGCTTCATCCAAAATGATTTCAACAATTTCTGAATCTTCGAGTTTCTCCTCAGTTTCGATATGCAAATCATTGAGATTTAAGTATGTGTTTAGTTGGTTTTTTATTTCCAGATCTGGATCTTGGACGGTTAAATCTATCACTAGCATGTCGATGTCCTGTTCTTGCTGTTCTAACGATATGTTCTGTCTATCAGTAGCAACTTCTATTTCTTCACGAGAAATTGGTACAAGAATTCCAGTCTTCCTCCAACAGTTGACAATTACTGAATTTTCAATATCATTCCAACATTCAGAGACGTAGTAGATGGCATCCTTAATATTTAACTTGTTTCTAAAAAATTGAAATAATATTAGAATTAAAAAGTTACTTACTTAAGGCCATACAAAATTAATTTTGTAGCCCGGCTGGGTAAAATTTATATTTTAATAACTAGGTCAGTTTTGAATTTTTTTTTTAAAATAACATTAGCTGGTTATTTAAATTTTCATATTATGAAACTAGACATTAATTTGTATGGCCTAATTAAAGCAATAATTCTAACTTTTTTAAGTCTTCGTTGTTTTCAATTTGTGTTAATATATGACAAATATACTTTTGTTTATATTTAGATTTAAAACTTTTGATAATCCCGGCATCCATGGGCTGAAGGTGAGCGGTAGTGTTTGGGAATAAAAATTCAAGCCTATATTAGTTTATTTTATATTTGAATAGTCAGGAATGGGATGTGGTTGACCATAACCACTACCGTAATGGCCCTGACTACCACCAGTAACATGTTTACTACTACCACGATTACCACGATTACCACGATTACCATGACTACCATGACTACCATGACTACCACGACTATCACGACTACCATGACTATTATTTGCACTTTGATTGGTTCTAGTTAACCTTGGCCGACCTCGACCTTGTCGATTTCCATGTAGAACAGGTGTCACTTCAGGTTCTAAATTATCATCAGATATTTCTTCATCTAAATCTGAATTTGATTCATGTGATTCAGGAACATTAGTTTGATCATGGAAATGCGATGAGGCATTATCGACTAATAATAGGACTTGACAATTTTGAATACGAAATCTCTGGTCCAAATCTTTTAACAATTCAGAAAATATGTCATTTCGCATCCATGCCCGCGAATTGGCACGATAGATAACAGGTAAAGAATTATAATTCATGTGCAAAAGTGCACGAGGAGAAATTGAAGACCCGATTACTAATGGTTTTAATTTTTCCGTCTCAGCTGTATTACATGCTAGCATAATAGTAATCCACAAGCGATCCTAATTATCATACAAAAATTTAATTAAAAATTAAAATAATTAGGTCATAAAAAAATTAATTAATAACCCAGTTAGTAGAGAACAGAGCATAAAGATTTTGGGCATTCTCTATACGGTATGCGTTTCACTAAAATTTGCATATACAAAAATTAACAAAATTTTAGGGGCATGTCCCTGAATTAAAGAAACTAAAGGCATGCTCAAGAGAACATATCTTTAAGATAAAGCCGTGCTCTGAACTCTACCGGTTGAATGGATTTTTTTTTTAATGTAGCTTTTTACACAAATTCTGGGGCAACTAATAAAATTGATCGATAACTATTTGGCCAAATGCGATACATTTTTAAATTCCGTGTTATCGTCATTGGATTTGGTAGTACAGTAATGCTGATAACACTGAATTCAAAAACTTATCGAATTCGGCCAAACAATCATCGATCAAATTTTTTTTTTATTATTTTTTTTTTCATCGATTGATTTTTATCAGTTGTTCTGGAATTTATAAGAACAGCTTTAAAAAAAAAAGTCGCCCAGGTCTATTTAATGCTTTGTTATGCTATGAAAGCCAAGTAAGTAAATTCAAATGCCTTTTAATTTAATTATAAATTTAATAACTAGCCTTTTTAAACCCAGGTCTCAACTGAGACACAAGTGTTTGGTCTGGCGCCATACGTTAAAAGAGCCCTGTCTTATCTGCATTGAACACATTATCCAAAATATATGTTTCAATCAATTCATGCAATTTTTGTTTGTATTCTGGAAGTGAAGATGGGGGTGCGCTACTTGCTTCTCCATGTAGCTGAAAACTTTTAAGATTATTTCGACGTTTAAATTTATAAATCCATCCATTCGAAAATTTTAGAGCATCATTACCAAGGTTCAAAGCTTTTGCGAAAACAGCTGCCTTTTCTTTAATCATTAGTTCAGTCAAAATTACTTTGCTATTATTAATTTGCTCAATCCAAAGTTTCATTGATTGGTCTAATAGAGGGTATTTAACTTGTTTATGTCAAAAAATTGTGGGGCTTAATTGGTCATCTGTAACCACTAACCATTTTGATTTATCTTTTAATATTTTAGAAATCATAGACCAATCTAAATTTAACTTAGAATCTTGAGAATTAAAATGGTTCGCGATGTCTGTTTGTTTTTTATTAGGATTCTTTTGATAATATTTACATATTTCTCATTTTAACTGTTCAATGATAGTGGTTCTTGATTTTTTTGTAGAAAATTATCAGATTGTTGCATAATGACATAAGTAAGATGAAGAAGTATTTGCTCTCAAGGATTTATGAATCAATGATTCTTTTATATTTATGAATTTATTAATATTTATGAAGGCAACTACATTTATGGAATTTCAAAAAAAATATGATGCCGAGTGAATCAGGAACGATATATTTTAAATTTTTAACTTTTTTAAGTTATTTATTATTAAAAAATTGCCTTTGGGGCGACGCCAAACGACAACTTGCAAGTAAATTAAATTTGGATATTGTTTAATGCCAAATGATGCTATGGCGGAAATTGAATCCTGTTAGGCGAAAACAATGCATATATTTTTTTAAATTGATCTGATCATATAAGATTTATAGTGAGGTTTGCTTATTTCGTCACCTATAGCTAATTTAGCTGACATTGCATCAAGTGACAATTCATTAAAAACATATATAGACACATTCAATAGAAAAGGGTGAAATCTCTTTATAAATCTGGTCAAATTGGCCAAATTTAAAAAGAGATTTCCCCCTTTTTTATTGAACAGCGCCCATATATTTTAAGTCGTTAATAAGCTTTTAGTAAACTAATAGGAACTCAGAGCGATTGGGTTATGATCCGTATATCAAGTAAAACCTTAATTCTTAACTCTGATAATCCATGATTCAACATATTGAAGACATATTTTAAGAATTTCTATTTTTATTTTTTTATGTTTACCAATGCGCACAATTAGATCATGATTCATAGGGTGTTATTGATTGAATTTTAATAAACGCGTTTATATCGTAACATTTTGGTAATTAATTATGGATTAAAAATTATAATGATAACGAAGTGATCAAATCATATAAAATTTAAAAGTAATCAGATATATAAACAGGTACCATTTAAAAATAATCAGGTACACATATATACGTACAAAAATTTTAAAAATTCTCTATAAAGTTAAAGATTGTATTTTTCTTGAATTTTTTTGCAGTCACAGTCCGGTTTCAATAAACTTTTTACTGGTTCATAATTCTTCTGGTGCAAATCACAAATTCCATAGCGAAAGATAGCAAGCAAGTGGCTTCGGTCAGAATAGCCCTTATTTTCAAACTTTTGAATAAAAGTCATGAATGATTAATAAAAACTTTCTAACCGATTATATATGTATCATACTTACAAATGAGCGATTTATAAAAATTCATAACTGGGTTATATGAGTGATCCATAAAAATTCATAACCGGTTAATATGAGTTATTCATAAAAATTCATAACTGGGTTATATAGCAATTCATAACCGGTTATATGAGGTAATTCATAAAAATTCATAACCAGGCTTATAATAAATGGCACAAATTTTATTTAACCTTATCACTCATAATGCATTAAACCGGATAACGGTATGTACGTACACACGTATGCACACACGTACAGTCGAAATAATGAGCATGGGCGCTATTTTGAATTTTGGCCTGAATTAAGCTTAATTTGGTTCAAAATTCGAAACAACGTTATTTCAAGAATTTACAGTATATCTAATTGTGATTGTAAAAAAGTAATTTTGTTATTAAAATCGGCCAACAAATTCTAAAAAAATGTAATAGTGATTATAATATGATTGTGACTGTATAGAGGTGCTTTTAATATAAAAAATGGTAATATAGTTTGGTGTGATTATGTAGAGTTTGTGACTATATGGAGATGATTATAAGGGAGGACGACTGAATTTATGAAAGTCAAATAATATGATTTCATACAAAAAAAAGCAGTTCAGAAGAACAAAATACATCTACTCTAAATTATATTTAAATAAGCAGATCTTTTTTGCATTTCCATAAAAAAAATTACAAATATTTTTATCTATTTTTATAGGTATATAAAATGAAAAACAGTACATATAAAAAGTTATCTGATTTGTATAAAAAATAATAGCTGATATTTTTTAAATTTTATTAATTATATTAAAGCTTCCAAAAAAATAAAATATAATTACTAATTATTTTTTTTGTGGATTAAAATTTTAAATTTTTGTTGCAAATTATTTTTGTGCATTAAAATTTTAATTTTCGTTGCACATGCTTTTTTTGTCCAATCATTTAAATTAATTTTAAATGCATGCATGTGCATTTGCTTATCTAGATTTTTATGTACAAAAAAATTGTACTTGTATATGTCTATCTTGTGCAAGCCAATTTTAAACACTGGGCAAAGGTAATAGCAAAGACACAATGAGTAAAGTATGGCAAACTTCTTCATCATGAATAGTCTAAAAGCTTGATAAGACAATAAAGAAAATTGGGACAACAATAGGATGGCATTATGGAATAAGCTTAGAAAAAAGTTGCCACTATGGCATCTGAAAGATAAACAAGACAGTGATTCATGTCTTGTATTGGACCAAAAGATCTGCATAGATCAGCTTTGGGACTTAATTAAGACAGCAATTTGGAAGCCGGCGAAAGAGACATTGCCAAAGAAAAAGGTCAAAAATAAAAAAAGCTGTAAAAGATAGTAAGAAGTTACCAACTATAAAAGTTGCCAAGGAATTTGGCAAATTAATAAGAAATATAGCAAGCAACAAGAATGCATACTAAATGATTGGTAGCTAGAACGGTAAGATTAAAAGTATTAATTCTAGTGCAAGTACCAAAATATCAGACATTAATTTAGAACATGTGGACACTTGGCTTGATGGAGCATCTCTGTGTTGAAAGGTGATAGAAAATAAACTAATTTGATTACATAGAGACAAGGAAATTAAAAAGTACATGCAGAGAAGATGTGAAATGATTGTGGGGGAGCAGAAGAAAATGTTAAGGAGTCTTCTGGAAAAGTCATATAATAAAGTAGTTTTGGACCAAATTTTAACCAAAGAAAAAGATGAATATGAGTTAATCTCTGGAACTGGTGAAGTTCTATCCAAGACCAACAAGCACTTTAAAAAACAGTTTAGAAAGAGGGACCTCTAATTAGATTTACTTAACAAGAAGTAGAAAAATATTTATTGCCCATTGAGTAGAATTTAGGAAGAATAGTATGAGCCAGTTTTATTACTAATAGATTTGAGAAATAGCTCCTAATCTTAATGAGGTTAGATTAAATTCAGCACCAGGTGTATCCAATATTACTTACAAATTAATCAAGTAAACAGATCATAGAGTCCATACAGCCCTCAAAAACTTTGCAAATATCTGTTTGGTACATGGAAATATTCCAAAAAATAGAAAGTGGCACAAATTTATACAATTTCCAAAGGGAAGATTAGGGGTTTGAGTTGAATAAAGTAAGACCAATTGCATTATTGAAAGCTTTCTGCAAGTGGTGACAAGAAACATAATGAAAAGACTAAGTACAGTTATAAAAAACAAAAACATCTTGCAAGGATCTAATTTTGTAGGTTTACCAGAAAATTCTACAGAAGAACCTATTCATATCCTAAATTTAATTCTTGAAGAGGTTCATAAAAAAAAGAAGAAAATGTAGCTTTTTTTTTAAAATATGAAGGAGGCATTTGATTCCATCAGTTTGGTGATGCTTAAAAAAGCTATGCGAAGAATCAAACTCCCAAGAATTTTAATTAAGTTTGTTATCAACTTATTAATAAATAGTATATGCAAATAATAACAGATTATGCCTTACAAAAGAGTTCATAGCCAAAGATGGTATCGACCAAGGTGAGGTTATCTCTCTCTTGGTATGAAGAATTTTCTATGATCCTCTGTTGGATAGGGTGAAGAAAAACAATTCTTTGGACTATGTTGCAAAAGTATACATTTACAAGTTAAGTAAGAACAAGTACAGAAACTTAAATGTACGCTAAACTATGCTAGCATATGCTGATAACACAACATGGATTGCAGGCTCAAATGAGCAGTTAGAAAAACAATTAGTATTGCAGAACAGTTCTTCTATATTAATAAAATTGAAATTATGCTAGCAAGTCCAAGTTGGTAATAACCAATACGAAAATAGCAAAAGAAAGAAGGTTGTATCTTTTTTGCAAGACAAAATTATCTGCAGAACCAAAGCAATATGATATCAAATTTTCTGGGAGTGTACCTGCACAAATCAAAAGACTTAGCAAATATTAAAAAGAAAATAAAGAAGATTGTTGAATTGTTTATGCACTTATTGGAAAAGAACAAAGTAATAGCCAGTCAGCTAAGCTATATAAACACCAGGTACTACTTCCAAAATTAGAGTATATTTTGCAGGCCATAGCTCTATTAGAAAGGAACCTGAAAAGTATATACTAGCCAATAATTTGTCTTTGTAAAAAAAAGTTAGGCATAGCACAAACTGCTCCAAATAACATAATGTTTCATGAAGATACTTTGGGCTTTAAACCTTTGGCAAGCTCTTTGTTGGCTAAACAGGCAATACGTCTCTTAGAAAGATTAAAAACTAGTGAAGATTTATAAAGACTAGCAGAGCTAAGAATAAAACAAGGTACAATCAAGGCTGGTATTCTGCAAGATGCATGTAGTGTGCCTTTTAATACATGTTATGTCACTCTCTGGAAAGGAAATCTGATATGTAATATGGTCAAAAAATGCAAACTAATCAACTTAAAGTTCAAAACTCGAAGTATTCAAAATGAGGTGTATAGCAAAAAGATTGTGATTATAAATTTATTAGATAAAAAAATAATAAAAAACTTGATAAGTTCAAGGGTTAGTTTGGACTGGTATCACTAAACTAGTTAATAGACCCATCAGACATTGGTTTGATATCGTGGCAACAAGTTAGAGGATTAGAAAAAGAAGTATGAGGAGGAAAATGTCCAAATAGTTTAGCAGAATCAAAGAAGCAGTTTTGATAAACAAGTCTTTAATAGAGCTTAAAAGAGAGTATCGACAAGAAGATAAGCTTATAATGCTAATAAGAAAAAAAAGTTCATGTAGATAAAAGGTGCAAGAACTGGGTAGTAGTAAGAAGAAAGAATGCAACTTCTTATCTCCTAGAGCATATAAGCAAGAAGTTTAGATGTAAAGCCATTTGGAACATTGGGTCGAAATCCAAAAAGTAAAAAGCATAATTAGAATAAGCAGGTATAAGAGTTGTAGTCTAAATAAAGGAAGGAAAAAGAATGTTGCCAATTCACAATAGAAATGAAAGAGAGTGATTGGTTAATGTCATTTCCTCTGGATTATTACTATAATGCTAATGATAAAGATGTATTTAAAGATCCAAATGGTACAGAAAGGGTAGCTATAGGAGTAGAAATTAACAAAATAGAATTCAAAATAATTAAAAAGCAAAGGTAAGTAAGAAAATTACAAATTTACTGTTTGGCATAGTAGAAAAGAATATAACAGAAGGGAGATCGACTATATTTTCTATAATGATGGTTCTTGGTATAAGGGGCATATAAGGGGCATCTATAAATAATGTTATGTACCTATCATAGTGGCGCTTGACCCCCTTTACTATATAAAAAAATTTTTCAAAATCCGTATGTTTATATATAAAATTTTACAAAAACTTGAATATATTGTGATACAGTGATCCAATTTGGATGATTAAGGTACCATTCAATTTGTCTTAGTGAGATGAATCCAATGATGCCAAAATCATTTTCATTTGGATTACTGGATAAATAGTTATTCACAAAAACTATTGATTTTATAGTCATTTTATAAGAAAACATAATAACCAATAGTATTTGGCCAATAGCTTTTGATCCAGTGATCCAAATAAAATGAAATTGGTACCATTCAACTCCTCTCACCGAGACCCGAGATGAATCGAATGGTAACAAAAGCATTAAATTAGGACCACTGGATCAGTTTTTAGACGAATTTTTCTAAAATAATTGCATTATATTTTTTTGGCCCCCCTACTTAAGAGGAAAATCGTTATATTTTGTCAGACCCCTCACCCCTCTTGTATAATGTTATTACTGGATGCCCCCTAAGGAGAAGGAAGATATTGAAGATAGAATAGATTCTGCTTAGGTGTAATTAGACAGAAAAGAGAAGATAGTAAGTTTAGTTAGGAAAATTAGAGTAGCTGATTGGTCATTATCTACAAGATCTGAATTAGTTGCAATTCTTTGTTCTTTGTTAGTAGTTAAATCAGATTTTGTAGTTGTACAGTGTGGGACAGCATAACGACTCCAATATAATTGATATACTTCAACTTATTATCCCTTCGTGTGTTAAGGAGTTGCAGGCAAATTTGCCTGCAAAAAGTTATATAAAATTTTTAAAAAAATTTTTTTATATAACTTTGTTTAATTTTTTAATATAGAATTCTTTTAGATTTATATTTTGTTTTTGAATGATAAATTTTTATAAATAACTATACTATATTTTATATAAATTTATACAAAGTTAAAATTATCTATTGTTATAAAATTGAGGATATAATTTAAGTTTTAAATTTTAAAAAATTTTTTTAAATAAATTTAGTCCACCAAATTATTATTATAATTTTTATTTTAAGTTTACTAAATATAAAAAAATTAACATTTTTCAAAAAAAAATTGGTTAATGTTGGTTTAATGTATTATATTTATGTATTTTTAAATTATTATTATTATATTAAAAATCTTAAATATTGAATAAATTTTGATCTACTGATCCATTTTGGATGATTTAATTACTAAAATGATCGTCCCAGTAAGACAATTTCTAATGAATCCAAAATCTTTAAAATCTGATCACAGGATCCTAAGATCGATAAAGATTTGTAACATAAATAAACTATCATCGATCTTAGGATCCTGTGATCAAATTTTAGCGATATTAGGTTCATTAAAATTGTCTCATTTAGACGATCATTTTGGTAGTTAAATCATCAAAACAGTTCAGTAGAACAGAAGTTATTCAGTGTTGAAAATTTTAAAATTTTTGATATAATTTTATATATAGGCGAAAATATAATTTTTAGTTAGTAAAAATTTTTAATATGACAAATTTAAAATTAATATTTTGCCAAAGTATTGTATAAAGCTAACTGAATTATTTTAAATATTTTTTAGGGGCTCTTTCATAACTACTTTTTTAGCAATTATACCAAAACTAAAATTTGCAGACAAATTTGCCTGCATAATACACGAAGGGATAACTTGAGTAAAAACAATTATATAAAAAATCCTCTGCAAATCGATAGCTTTTTAATCAAACTATAATTCTGTCAGAGGATTTTTTATTTTTTATTGTTTAAGAGAGTTATAACAGATCAAAGTTTGATAACTTTTATAATAAATAAAAAATTGGCGTATAAGATATATAACTTTATATGTATTACTAAGCATATAAATGAAATATTATTAGTTAAAATTCATGCTGTATCATCACGAAATAACGGTATGGGTGTTATTTAGAATAATGGCCCAAATTAAGCTTAATTTAGGCTGAAAATCATAATTTCGCCCCTGTGTGTTATTTCACACAATATGGTATGTAATGTAACATTTTTACACATTTGAAAACTTCAAAAATATTAAAATATTCTTTATATTTACCATATTTGATTATATTTGGTTCTTAACCTATTACATATCAGATAAGTAAAAAGCCATCAAATTCAAATGCCAAGCCAATGGACAAGATCTCAAAATTGTATTATCTAAGAAAATTAGATTAAAATAGCGCAAGTTATATTTAAATGTTGTTATAATAATGAAACAAAAACTATATGGAATACTTATATTTACCACAATTTCAATCACCTAGTTAGTCACAAGTATATCCATAATAAAGAGCACTGCCAAAACAAGCCTTATGGAATTTGATTTCCAATTGATCATCAGAAATTGGACCCCTAAGGTTTAAACTATCCAATACTTACATACATCATAGTGAAAAATGTAGCCACCAGCCCAACTTCAATCGTGGGACTTGTGCAACCAGAGTTATAAAATTATAAATTCCAGCAGGTTACCAAAGTGGTAAGTTACCAGTAAGTTACCATAAATTACCTGTAAAGTTCTGTAAAATAGTGCTTCGATCCGTATCTGATCAATTCGGATAGATCCGACAATTCAGATTAAATTCGGATATCCAGATTTATTAATTTTAAATAGATAGATCCGTAATATATATCAGATTAAGGATACGATTTGTAATCCTATGATAACTGCAAGTAAGAAAAGTTTTAAATTATTATTGAAAGTTTAAGGTATTATTTCACTAAAAAAAAATCTATTAACGTTATTAAACAAAAAATTAAATTTAATATCAATAACAACAAAAATAATATTTTTTTCCAAGTTTTTTTTTGTTTGCCTTTAATAAAAATTCTATATTAGACAAACTTGTGTTCTCAAATTATTTTCATCTCATTTAAGTAAATGAAGCTCTTCTGTTATACTAATACGAAGTATTTTAAAAGTATTAGTAATCTAGTATTTTAGCTTTTAATCGTGCTAAAGGCTTGAATTTTTTAATTTAAACATTCATTATAGCAGATTAATACCCATTAAGCTTCGATTAATTTTTCTTTGGTTGTCTAAATTCTATTGAAGGATTCACGAGACAGAAAACTATATGTTTGCAGCTCCATAATATCAATAAAGAAAAAAAAATGATTCATGAAAGTAATTATATGAATATTATTTAACGAACTTCAATTATTAATTATTTATTTTTTACTAACAATTTATTGATGCATTATTAAACATTAAATTCCAGCAATAACTTGGGTTATTGATGGATCAGTAAAAAATCAGTAAATAACATACATCAATCCCTGAATAACAGGAATTAATAATATACACACCTGAATTAAGCAGGCATATTTAGCTTGTCTCAAATGCATTAAATAACTTTATTCTATATGAAGTAATTTGAGTTCTTCATGTACCTATACTTTTTTTATGGATTAAATCCGAATTTATTCAATTCTGATTATATTCGATTTAACCGGATGTGTAAAATAGAATTCGAATTTAATCCGAATGGCTCCAAAAAAGTAGGATCGAAGCTCTACTGTAAAATAACTTGTAATTTATTCCCAAAGCCACTATTAATTGCCAATTATCATAAGACACCCAATGGACAAACCAGAATTTGATAACTTATCATGGTTACTTACTGGTAACTTACCACAGTAACTAACATATTAATTGAACCCTGCGTGTAGCTCCTGTCATATTATGGTTAAATTTAGTAATTCAAGTTCTTAAAAATACCTTATTCGCGTCATTTTAGTTAATGTTCACATTGGCCAAGTCTATAATGAATTGCTTAACAAGGTCTGATCCACAACTTTTAAAGTCTTAAAAATTTCTCATATTACTGTACTAATCATTTTTTTTATCGTCAATAGGTCAATCATGTCTGCAATAGCAAGTCAATGGCCAACAATTGATCGTTTAAGGTCTTATTGTCTCTTGTATTTCATATCTTTCTAGATCGCTATAGAGATAATCATAACGATTTTAAGTATCAGAATGGCTTAAATGTAGTTAAGGTCTTGTATCTTTTTGGCTCTCCATTACCTTTTCTTGTTTCTCTTATCTTATTATATTTGGCCCCTAGTTGACAAATTAAATGACCCGAAAGCTTAGACTAGTTTGAAACTATTTATTTATTAATTATGATATTTGTACTATATGCATGAATTCTATAAAAATAACATCTTCATCTATTGCAAATGAATAACTGACCTTTTGGGTTCTGATAATACAATTAATAGTCTACTTATATATGATTATATCCAAATTTATGTTTGCTGCTTTGAAATTATCATATACTGCCATACATACGTCCACCTTGTGCATCTACTGTATTCCGTTATCTCAGAAAAATTTATATTTTAGTGTTAGATTTTTCTCTTAATATTATACATACAACTCACCTGTGTACTTCATTTAATCTAAATACCATAATGACAAGACCATCAAAGCTTAAAAAGCTGCAAAGAAAAAAAATAAATGCAACTTGTTCTGATAGACAAAATATTGTTGACCTTAGCTCAAGTGAAAAATATGAAAGTATTAGTTCCAATGAGAGTGATAACTTGGATAATGACTTTGTGGGTGATAATTATGAACTAGATAACAATAAAGAAGCTGGCTCAATAATTAACCGTCTTTTTGAAGCTTTAGCTGCAAGTTTTGAAAACAAAAAATGCACAATTTCATCTGCAAATTTTATATATAAATATATATCGATTACTAACTGTAAGATATATATCGATATCCATCACCCACACCGATTACTATCGATAGTGATAGTAATCGATATATATCGATATATCAATTACTATCGATAGTGATAGTAATCGATATATATCGATATATCGATTACTATCACTATCAATAGTAATCGATATATCAATATATATCGATTACTATCACTATCGATAGTAATCGGCGTGGGTGATGGGTATCGATATATATCAATATATCGATTATAATCGATAGTAATAGTAATCGATATATATTGATATATAACAATATTAATCGATATATATCTGATATAATATCGATTAATAATTATTATATTCACATAATCATGCTTTTTGAATATTTTACAGGTTTTCGCAAGTTTTCGCAATTTAATTATTAATTTTTATTTATTTATAGTTATTATATAATATTTTAATTTATTAAATATACAATATTCACAAGTTTTCGCTTTTTAATATAAAAAATTTTTTTTATTATATATTATATTTTAAATATTACATATATTATATATTATTATAAAAAAAATAAAAAAAAATAAATCCAAAAAAAAACAAAACTGAAAAAAAT